>VDFB02120289.1:0-12885 GCA_007258455.2 Sequoia sempervirens | reverse complement strand
CTGAGACTTCCTACTTTTTAGGAAATTTTGCTTTTTCGATTTTTCATTTTTGACATTTTTGGACCAAACAACGTTCCCTATTTTTCAGGGTTTGCTTTTTCTATTTTTAGAAAGTTTCTATTTTTGGAAAGTTTCTATATTTAGAAAGGTCCCGAGTTCCAAAAACGCACTCAGAAGTTCAAAAAAATCGAAAAATCACTTAGAAAATCAAAGAGAAAATTTGAAAAATTATTGAAAAATCTGGAAAAACAATTCAAAAAGCATGAAAAATCAGACCAAAAACATTCAAATTCTGGAAAATCAGTTCGAAATTAATCAGATCTGAAGGTCAAAATCATGGAAAATCAACTCTTAAAAGATGAAATTTGTGAAAAATTTGTTCAAGTCTGAAATTCACCATGGGGAAGGCCCTTGAAATGTGGGAAGGAAAGATGAAGGAAGGTCTGGAAGCTCATGAAAGTCCGCCAGCCTTGAGGGAGCATATCCTAGGACTCTTCAAAGTCCGCCATGCACATGCCAAGGGGCTTGAAAGTCCGCCCAGCATTAAAAGAAGAGGTGCCAAGAAGCTTTGAAGTCCGCCCTCAACATCCTAGCATCCTCCAAAGTCCGCCATGCAGCAAAGAGGAATGTCGAAGAGGCTGATGAAGTCCGCCATGCCTTCAAAAGGAAGTGCCAAAAGGTTCTAAAGTCCGCCCAAGCATATCCTAGACCCATCTAAAGTCCACCATCCACAAGAAAGGAAGTGCAAGAGGGTTCTAAAGTCCGCCTTCACTTGGAAGATGCCATCCAAAGTCCGCCTAGGCATGTAGAAGAAGGAAAAATCAAAATTTTTACTAAGTATTGATGCCTACCAAGGGGAATTTCGAAATTTTGCTAAGAGTGAAAGCCTAAAAGGGTGGAGAATCATTTTCAAAGAGATAAAATGTTGAGACAAATGCTAAGAAGCTTTGAAGTCCGCCCTAGAAAAGAGGGACATCCGAGATGCTTGTCCAAAAGACTTATGAAGTCCGCCATACACTTGGAAGAGGTTAGCAAGATGTCAAAGAAGTCCGCCATACTTGTCCAAGGTGTTAAGGAAGTCCGCCTAAGCACATGAAGGGGAAAAAAATGATTTTTGCTAAGTGTTGGTGCCTAGTCCAAGAAAAAAATTTCGAATATTTGCCTAAGTATAGAGGCTAAAAGATGAAAAATGAAGATTTTGGCTAGGAAACATGACATTTTTGAGAAGCTAAGTGCCAAGTTTGGGAGGACACAGTGCTAAAGAAGATTGGGATATGGCAAGAAATAAAACGAAGTGTGCCTAACACAAAGGTGGAAAAGAAATTAAATTTGCCTAAGTGTGGGTATCTAGAGAAAATGTTGAGAAATTGACAACTTTGGCCAAAGAAAAATGCAGAAGGCAAGGAGAAAGGAAGGATCGCCCTTGGCCAGAAGGAAGAAGAATTTGTCAAGCGTCAAAGGAATTCGCCCAATGAAGACATCCAGACAAGGATTTTGCCTAGAAAAATTCGACTGAGCAAGAGAAAATTTGACTTTGGCAGAGGAAAATAGGCTCAGTGTAAAGGAAAATTTTGTCTCGGCAAAGAAAAATAAGGATCTGGCAATAAAATTTTCGACGGAATGGCTTAAATTTTGACTTGGCTAGACGAAATTGAGGATAAAATTGGAAAATACACTCTTAGCCGAGAAAAATGAAAGGAAAATCGAGATAGCCATGGGTCCAAAACGAACGGGTTGGAATAAATTAAAATATTTTTAATATTTTAATAATTTATTTTCAACTACTTGGAAATTTAAAATGCCTTGGACAAAATCAAATTTGCCGGACAAGAATTGGAAGAAAATAAAGTGCGCCAGGCAGAGATGAAATCCGGCAGACAAAATTAAATTCGCCATGAATTTAATTAAATATTTAATGTTTTCTTAAATTTTTTTTTTTTCGAAAAATCAAAGATAAACATTAAGTGAAAAATCGAATTTTTGAAGATCAGTGAGATTTGCCCGGATAAGCTCGAGACTGATTCTTGTCGAAAAATAAAAGGAAACTTGCCTGTTTGAATAAATGAAAACAAATCGAGATCGAGAAAGAAGATGGCAGTTGCTAAAACGAATTTAACTCTTCAGCATTATAATGAGTTTCAGCAACTCATTTTTTCACACACAGCTGGAGAGAAATTTAAATCTTTCTCAAAATTATCAGGCAATTGGTTGATCAATAGGCAAAGTCGAATTTTCCAGAAGGTGCAATAGTGTTACGCTGAAGAATTTTTCGCAGGAAAAGAGAAAAGATTTATTGAAAGCTGAAGTTCTTCTGTGAAAAGGGGCGCACTTCTTCTAAAAATCAGATTTTTAAATCTGATTTGCATCCAATAGTTCTTCACTGAGGTTTGATGTCCAATCAAATGAATTTGCTATCTCTTTTATGTCCTTTCATCTTGACGAAGTTCTGGAAAAATTTCCAACTTCATCCTATTTACTTTCAGCTTGCTTTTTCGCAACAATTTAATTATTTAACCAGCTGAAAGTAAATTTTCGAATCCAAGGCACGAGAGTTAATTATTTGAAAAAGTCTTTGTATTAATGTTAATCTTTTGGACTGCAGGTTGACAACCACGGCAGGCGAACCATCAAAGAAGCTGAAAATGAAGTTTGCCAGCAAGGGTGCTCAGCGAGAGACCAAAGTCGTTTCAAAATGGAAGAATGTCGTGGACACCGATCTCGGACACGTCGACTTTGATGAATTTAAGAAAAGAGTGTATGGGCAGAAGGGACTTCCCACACCGATAGCCAAACGGATAGTCAGAAACGGGATATTTCAGGCAGCTGGATTCCCCACCGGCAATGGATTGTGCAAAATTAATGGTGGAGTGTGCTCTCCACTATGACGCTCAGAAGAGGCAGATCATCGCACCTGATGGAAGAATCTTGGCACACTTGGGCGAAGTGGCAATCTAGGAAACCTTCGGCATCCCGGAACATTCACGAACGGTCTATAAGACCAAGGAAGAAGCCAAAAGATTATATGACAGCCATCCAGATTTGTGCGCCACAACAGTTAACAAGGTGTGGATGGACAAGCCTAAGCCTTCAATCAAGAAGATGCCCAAGAGACCTCGCCGGACAAACTTCAAGGAAGATTTTGGGGATATCATACTGATGCTGAACAAAATAGCTGGTAACCCGCAAGGCACCTTTTTCGAGAGCTGGATGTACTATTTCATAGACGAGATCACCTCTGGTGTCAAAATGTTCAACTGGTTACGGATGATAAGTGACAACCTCCACGAGCAATTGATCAACCTCGAAGAGGCTAAGTCTTTTCATATGAGTTCATATGTTGTATACCTGTTGGCTAGATCATACAAGTATCCAGGATTGATTTGCAAGGGCAAAATTGGCAACGGGGAGAACGAACTCAGGCCTTACGACTGTTACCCACAGCTCCAATTGAAGGAGAAGACTCACTTCAGGAGGGTGCATGATGCCTTCCTAATGCATATTACCAGAAAGCTTCAAGGAGGAGTGCATCAGAGGTTGAGCCATGAGGCGAAAAGTCTTATCAGTAAGTACGGATCCTGGTTCATCCAGTTCCCAAAATTCACATATGTCAGGATCCAGGGATTTACTGGAAATCCCTATAAATTGCCCATCAATCCGACAAATCGGATGATATTGCTCGAGGTCCTAAGACAGTTGGAGGAGTATCAGAACATCCAGAGACCAACTAAGAAGGCATCTGTCACATTCCCATTTTTCATCGGGAACATGTTGGAGTACTGTCCATCGGCACAGGCAGCTGAGAGTGCAAGGTTGGAGATCCAGTGGTATCCATTTACAGCCTACAATTCTAGGGTCAACTTTGACCCACATCATAATATTCGGATAGTAGAAGGGAGAAAGTACAAGCACAGGATGGAATTGGAAGATTTCTGGGCAAATGCTGCCGATGAGTATGAAGTTAGACGAAGAATGTGGTCCAGGATGCCACTAGATTTCATGAGGGCAATTGAGTTTTGCCGGGTGCCTGATCAGTTACAAGATGATGGGAACCACGTCCAGCCACGCTTCGAGGAAAGCCGACCTCTCCCTCCAGTGAAATGGTCAGAACCTGAGCACGCAGACCTGGCAACCTTAATGAGACCAGTGACTAAATACTCTCAGTGGTGGGTTGACTATCATGCCCAAGAATTGAGACAAAGAGGAATCACGCTCACATATGATCTACTGAGCGAGTCAGAATCATATTCTTCTAATGCCGGTGCATCCCATCAGGACTTGGTCGGGATCGGAGAGAAAAGGAAGGAAATAGTCCCAAGTACAGAGCCTGCTTCCAAGAGGCATAAGGGAGAACCCTCTTGTTCAGCAGCATCCCGGAACATTGACGAGCTGGTGGCTACTATAGACGAGTCCTTGGTAGAGATGCTTGAACCTCCTGCAGTTCAGGAAGAGAATGATGAACCTATTCAGCTGGATGACGAGGAGCCCTTGTCACCTACGGGCACAGAAATCTTAGGTTCAGACAATGAGATAGAAGTCCGGAATAATGACTTCGAGGAGGGAATGATTTCCGCTCTCAGAGGGGTTGTGGATGTTCCGAATGAGGAAGAAGTTCAGGTAGAGGATGGAATTGAGCAGCCGACCATTCCAGAGTGGCTGATAGAAAGGATGAAAATTCAGGTACCTGCAGAAGCTCAAGAAGAGGAGGATGATACTGCTGATTTCTTGGCAAGGTTGGAGCAAGTCGCAATCAAGAAGCCTGCCAAGAAATTCTCCACCATTCAGAGGAACGAGACAAGCAACCGTTTTGTACACATTGCAGTACCCATGGTGGACAAGCCACGAGATGAGATCACTCCTCAGGAGTATGCTATAACCACTGTTGATCTTGGCCCGACCTCAAAAGGTCAAGAAGTGGAGGAATTGGATAATTCCGTCTCGACCATCAAAGCGAGACTGGAAAAGGAAGTGGCTAAGAAGAAAGAGTATAAAAAGGAGGTTGAACGTCTTAAGGAATATATACAGCATTTGACCCAGCCACTTGATCAGGGTAATGCGATTGTTCCTCCTCTCCTCAATTCATCACAGGAGGTGACCAGGGATGTCGAGCACGGGATGGTGACGGCCAAGGAAGCCCAGGACTGGATGGCGAGCGAAGGCACGGAAGCAGCATTGTTCATGGAGAAGTTGGCACTTGCTTATGGGCAAACTTCATGCTTCCTTTCTAGACTTATGGATATGGCGGAAATATGGGAAGGAATTCCGGATATGCAGGAGAGGCTTATTCCATGCCTCAGGGTATTGAAGGGCACTCCAAGGGAGGAGTTGGTCGACAGGAAGGTGATTGCTGCAGGAGCAGCATATGATTTCAATCACTGGTTTTGGTCAGTAACTATACGTAGAGAAGTTTTGGAGAAGGCAAAAGTGGATGGACTTAGAATCAAAGAGCAGGTAAAGGACATCCGAGAGAAAATTCACATGACAATTGCAGAAATGTTTGATCAAGAAATTGTCTGAGAAAAGGATATGCAGCTGGAGGAGTTGAAACGAAGGGTTCAAGAAGTTTTCTTCTCGACTATTGGACCACTTCTAAGAAAGGATTTTGCGAAGGTGGCAAGTCTTTCGGCCATCCGGAATGACTTTGGGAAGCAGGAAACAGAATGGGCAAATACCTTTGCCAAATGTGCAGAGAACTTGGATGAGCTCGAATTCCGGATCAGCATGCTGCCACCTGTCACAATGGAGGAAGTCGTTGCAGTAGTGTCCAGATTCGTTGAACGCAATGCTGCTCAGAAGGATAAGGACGCCTCTCCTAGAATATAGCTTTAACTGCCTCTCTACTGATAGTTTACTGATAGATGACTTGTTATTTTGGGAAACCCTAATTAGGGTTTGGTTGTAATAATCTTGGCCGTTAATCTTGTTTTAATCTCGGCCCTTCATTTCATTTTTGAAGCTCTATATAAACTGATGCTCTCTCACTTTCATTTGTGTGGAGATAGGATATGAGATTGTTGCATTGAGACTGTTTTGAATAATAAAAGCTCTTGAGCATGATTTGCCTTGAATAACTTCTTATTATCAAATAGTAAGCGAGGTTGCATATCATCTTCCGCCATAGATTAAGGTTAAAGTTAGATTAAATAGAATTTACTTTGAAAAGTTGGTTAAGTGAATGAAAGATTGATCGTATTGATTCAATGGTGAAGTGTAGCTCATACTTTCTTCGAATGGGTGATTTGCATTCGATGCGTAAAGTTAGCCTAAGCTCTTAATTGTGGAAACTTAACTTCAGCCTCATTCGAGGTTTGAAAATTATTCTCACAACCCTTGAAGATTGCACCCATTTTGCGTATGTTGTCCTGCAGGAGGCGAAACAAAGTGTGGTTTATTCCCTTCACCGAATCCTTATTGTCTCTTGAGTTCTTAGGCATAGACTAGATTCTCCTAAACCCTATCCTTTTGCCATTTTTTGAGATCCAATTGAAGTCCCATTGAAGAGAGCCTTTAATGATAAATTTCCTAAGTCCTAAACTTGTGAAGATTTCCTTAACGTAAGTCCCCTTGTTCATTACCAGCATATCACAACGGCCATTGAGCTTATCCACACGTCGAGACCCGACAAAAGAAACCTTGGAATCGCCATATGATCTTCTCGCAATCTTAGCATACGCGGTGGTTTTTCAAGAGAGGATAGAGTGTCTTTGGACATTTTATTCTGAAGTGTTCGGTGGATGATAAAACGCACACCAACGTAATCTATCATGCATTTTCCTTTTTAGGGTTTTTACTACTCCCTAAATTCATCTTAAGGGTATGAATGTAATCATGTATTAGCTAATAATTAATTTATTCTCATGCACTTAAGCTAAAATTATGAGTGCTCTTATGCTTTTATTAGTTGAGCTATTATTAGATCATTATGTTTCATTGCATGAGATGTTGACACTTGTCATGATCTAATGCCTTTCTCATTTAGGGTTTTGCTCTTATAAGCACTCAACCCTCATTGTATTATCAATATGGAGATTTACTCTCAAACTCTCAACCTTTGAGGACATTTGTTTTCCTTAAAGATTCTTGAGGTTCATTGTTGTAGCTTTTTCTTGTTGAGTAATATTGCATATATTGTTTGTAGATCTCTTGCGTGGAAAGTGTATTTGTTCGTTGTTTGATCACGTGGCTCATATTTTTAAAAGTTCTAACAAACACTTCTTCCATGCTCCATCTTCCATGCTCCATTGGTTTGATTTTTGCTCAGTATTTTTAGGATTTTGTTTGATTTAAAAAAGTAGTTTGTTCAACTGCTCTATTTTTGGTGGGAAATAAGGGAACTACAAGTAACTATTTTCTTATTTCGACTTAAAGAGTTAGTTTAGGTTTAAGACTTTGTGTTGCCATAGGTGATAGGGGATTGGATGTCTTTTGGTGGTTAATTAAAGATATCTTTTAGTGGAAAATGATAAATCTTATTGTCTTGCTTTAGGCGATAGGGGATTCAATGTATTTTGGTAGTTAGTTCAAGATAGTTTTTAGTGGTTTAAGGAAGATTTGAGAATTATTCCAGAAGGAAGCTAAATGGAATAAGGAAAAAGATGTGTTTTTTACCATGTTAATGATATTTTATCACTATGTTTAAGTTTTCCTATCTGACTGCTCAAAAATTAACAAAATATCTTGTTGTAGCTTCCTTGAATGTTTATTTGATTGCAAATGTCCCTTATTGTGTTTCAGTCTATAAAACTATTTTGAAACTGTTCATTTTCTAAGGCTAAATTGCAGAAACAAGGTACTTTTGTATTTTTAACTTGCATGTTCAGAGGAACTAATCTACATCAGTTTGGCATTAGATAAAACCACAATGGCCCAAAAGGGAGCCAATGTGAATTGGGGAAGAAGAGGTAGGAGGAATGCAAGATCAAGAGGAAATATAGAGGATGAAGGTCACTTAGAAGGTTGAAGGCCCTTGAGGCTAATTTGCCTCATGGGGATTCTAAGGAAGAACAAGATCCCATGGAAAGGCTTATTGAAGCTATAGCCAAACAAAGAACTAGAGTAAAGGTTAAAGTCCTTGATTTTAAAGGTGAATTAAATCCATGTGTTCATGGGTTGGATTCAAGAGTTAGAGAAATGATATGAGATGGAAGGAATTGAGGAAACTAATTTACAAAGGGTCAAAACTACAGTGTCAAAAATAAAGTCTCACACTACTCTATGGTGGGAGAATCTCCAAAATGTTAAGAGAAGACAAGCAAAAAGAGAAAATAAGAATGTGGCCAAAGATGCTAAAAAAATTGAAAGGTAAGTTAATGCCATTAGATTATTCAAAATCTAAAGCAGGATTTATCCATGCCAACTTATTTTGAAGAATTTTTGAAGTTGCAAATAGATGATCTGAGTATGCAATAGTAAGATATATCAATAGGATTAGATTTTGACTCCAAGATGAGCTACCCTGCTCAAAGTGAACACTATGGATAAGGCATATAAGTTGGCCTTGAAAACAAAAAAAAAATTGGATAGGTAGGAAAGGTCACATGTAAGATGCTTGCTCAGGAAAGTAAAACCAAAAGCATAAAATTCACTTTAAGACAATAGATCACACCTTTAACAATTTGCACAGCATAAAGATGTAGAACACCAGATCAAAAATTTCACACTGAGAAAAATAAATAGTAATTAAACTAACATGAAGTATTAGACTCAATTCAAGCAACCAAACATAGGATTCTAGTAATGTTGAGAACAATAAAAAATATGCCAGTTATTGAGTAGATTACACATAAATTTTGATAGCAATGCCAACTTCTAGAAAAATAGTCAACTCAGGATTTCATATGAATATTCATCGATAAACATGACTTCATACCATTTTCCCATAATACAATTTGGATGCTCCATATGTCAAACCTGTCATGCTACCAGCTTGAGAACAACCCCATGTCACTTTTGCCACACTTGAGTAGGTCTGGAGAATGTTGTATGATGGCATCCAAAGTGTGTAGGATGATTGATGAACATAAGGAGCGCTCGAAAATGATGTGTGTCTGCAAATTACCCACAGATCTAAGAATGATTACCTATTCTTCTTGTGATGGAATTCTTACCAAGATTTAAGCCATTATTGATCAAGGACCATCAATTTTTGTGGAATCTAGTGACATGGAGAATAAGGCGTTGTAGGAATTGTAATGGCCAGAGCTTGAGCTTGGCCACGGGGATCATTGACATCACTCCTCTAGATATCACCTAATTTTGTATGCCTCAAACCTAACCAAATCATACCCTTATAGAGGTTTTCATCCCTACAAGATGACTGGACTGTGTATTAATTCATGACGATCCTCCAAGTTGGAAGACCCAACATAAATACAATTGGCAACCAACATGTCCGACAATAGATTAAATTGCAAATATTAACCTATAACGACAATAGGAAAGATGTCAGCCATAAAAAAAATTAAATTTAAATATTTTATTAATAATTTAAATTTATTATTTAATACTAAATATTTAATTATTATATTAATATATTTTAAATTAGCATTAAAATTTGTATTTTTCCTACCTAGGAGGAGATAGGTCCCAATTGGGGACATGGCAGTCCTCTCGTCCCAAAAATTGCTTTCCCTCAATCAATTGCAAGCTTGTGTCCACGAATTATGAGACAACCAACAATTGATGAAGGATACAACATTTGTATCCCAAACCTCTACCGCTCATCTCTGATGTGAATATCAACAAGCCAATATTTGTGTCATGATCCCACAAGAACAATACAACAAACATGTCAAGTCCAGGATCCCATGTCATTGCACTATCACATTCTACAAACACTAGGGGATGTATGTATCTCTTATGGATGTTCCACATAAGGCTGAGTAAAATCCAAAGACTGTTGAAATGAAAAAATTAGAACGACTATCAAGCATCTCCTTAGTACCTTCAACCACCTCCAACTTCTCCTTCATCATTGCTTCATGCTTAAGTGCAGTGTCTTCCTCAATCAACTCTCCTACACTCATCATGTGTAAACAAATAATTTCCTTCTCAATGAACTTGTTCATTTTGGAATAAGGAACTCAAATGTTTCTTGATCAACCATTTTGGAGTTTCCTTCTCTTATTTCAATTACAATCTTCATCATCCCCATGTCATTAGTGCTTTCATGATAAACTTGCGATTTCTCCTCATCAGGGTCAATCCTAAATGCATCATTCTTCACCCTAGTGGAACCAATAACATCATCACATGGTTCAATTACTTTCATACCTGAATCTTGACTAGCTACTTCTTGGATATCAATTGAAACTAGTGACGCCTCAACAAATGGATTCTTTTCTACCTTTGCTTCCTTGGTTTTTGGTTGGTACACCCCATCATTAGGAGTTAACAGGCAGTCTTCACCTTCAACTTGCTTATAGGGTTCCTCTTGTTCTTGTTATGTGAAGACTTCCTATTCTATGACTTCCTCCTCAGCAATTCTTGTATCTCCTTGTTTCAAGAATGATTCTTCTAGCTCCAACCCTTTAATCTCTTCCTTAGTAGTTTCTAAAACTTTTCTTTCTTCTTTCACCTTATGTAGCCATATAGTCCTCTTTTGTGGGGGTAGTGGAACTCAAGTGCCTTCAAGTACACATCAAGGGGAACACAAACCTTTGCATGATCCCACAAACTTTGGTATTGGTACAAAATTTTGTGGGCTTTATATGCGTACTCTTTTTTTTTTGTACCTTTAGCAATAGCTCTTGAATAGGGTCTATGTCCTCTACCCTGGGTAATAATTTAGGTCACCAATCCATCCTCTTTTACTCTAATCCAATGTCTATCTGTATATGCAAGATAGACCTACAGGCTAGCAAGATCGAGGCTCTAATAGCACTATAAGGTGCTTTCTCAAGAAAGTAAAATTGAAAGCATAAAATTCACTTTAAGACAACAAATCATACCTTCAACAATTTGTATAGCATAAGGATATAGAACACCAAATCAGAAATTTTACATTGAGAAACATAAATAGTAATTAAACTAACACAAAGTATTAGACTCAGTTCAAGCAGTGAAACCTAGAATTCAACTGTAATAAACCAAGAACTGGTAATGCTAAGAACAAATCAAAATATGCCAATTATTGAGTCAATTACATAGAAATTTCCGATAGTGATGCCAACTTCCAGAATTACAATTGACTAAGGATTTCATATTAATATCCATCAATAAACATGACTTCATATCATCTACCCAACATCTGATGTGAATGCTCTGTATGTCCAAACTATCATGCTACTAGCCTAAGAACACCCCTGTGTCGCTCTTGCCACACTCGAGATGTTTGGAGAATTTTGTTTGATGGCATCCTAATGTGTGTGGGACAATTGATGACCTGAAGGAACTCCTAAAAATGATGTTGTGTGTCTAGAAACTTCCAATGGATCTGAGAATGATTAGGTTCCATGCTCATGATGGAAGTCTTACCATGATCTACACAATTATTGATCAAGGACCATTGTTATTTCATGAAATCTGGTGACCTCAAGAATAAGGCATTGTGGGAATAGTCGTGGCCAGAGCCTAATCTCGACCACAAGGATTTTTGATACCACTCCACTAGATATCACCTAATTTCGTATGCCTCAAACCTGACCAAATCACACCCCTATAGAGGTTTTCATCCTTACAAGATAACTGGACTGTGTCTTCATTTATGATGATCCTCCAAGGTGGAAGACCGAGCATAAATACCATTGCCAACCAATGTGTTGGCCCAAAGATTAAATTGCAAATATTAACCTATAGCACCAACAAGAAAGACGTCGGCCATAAATAAAAAAAAATTAAATGCTATTAATAATAATTTAAATTTAATATTTAATATTAAATATTTAATTATTATATTAATATTATTTTAAATTAGCATTAAAAAATGCTTTTTTCCACCCAACAGGAGATAGGTCCCAATCAGGGACATGACAGTCCTCCCATCCTAGAAATTGCTTGCTCTCAAGAAATTGCAAGCTTGTGTCCATGAATTTCAAGACAACCAACAATTGATGAAGGATATGGTATCTGTATCCAAAACCTCTATTGCTCATCTCTGATGTGAATATCAACAAGCCAATACTTGTGTCATGATCCCACTGGAACAATGTAGCAAACATGTCATTCTTGGATCCCATGTCATCATACTATCACATTCCACAGATGCAAGGGGATGGATTATCTCTTATGGATGTTCCACACAAGGCTGAGAAAAATCCAAAGGTTGATGTTCCAAATCAAAAAATCGAATAGCTATCGAGCATCTCCTTAGTTCCTTCGACCACCTCCAACTTCTCATTCCTTATCGCTTCATGCTTAAGTGCAGTGTCTTCCTCAATCAACTCTCCTAGACTCATCATGTCAAAACCACAAATTTCCTTCTCCACAAACTCGTTAATCTTGGAGCAAAGGAACTCAAATGTTTCTTGTTCAACCTTTATGGAGTTTCCTTCTCTTATTTTAGTTATAATCTTGATCATCCACATGTCATTATCATGAAATTTCTCCTTATGAGGGTCAATCTTGAATGCATCATTCTTCACCCTAGTGGAACCAATAACATCATCACATGGTTCAATTACTTCCATACCTGAAGCTTGACTAGTTAGTTCTTGGATATCACTTGAAACTAGTGATGCCTCAACAAATGGAGTCTTTTCTACCTTTTCTTTCTTGGTTTTCAATTGGTGTACCCCATCATTAGGAGTCAATGGGAAGTCTTCATCTTCGACTTACTTATAGGGTTCCTCTTGTTCTTGTTCTGTGACGATTTGTGGTTTCATTTTTCCTTCATGTTCTATGACTTCCTCCTCAACAATTCTTGTTTCTCCTTCTTTCAAGAATGATTCT
>VDFB02120287.1:0-18034 GCA_007258455.2 Sequoia sempervirens | reverse complement strand
GTTCTATTTCATTATAGATCTGGGAGTTTAGAGCCTTTGGATGCATCCTGAGAGACCAATTCGACCAAGTGATCGAACCATCCATTCCCGCTCCTATGCCCTCATGCTCTGTTAATCTTGAGGAAATAGGATAAATTAAAATCTAGTTTAGTTGTAGTTAAGATCTGCCAAAACCAGAGAAGAAAGCTTAGCTACAGCGCATTGTGTTTATGCACCCTTGTGTCCTACCGTTGAGTAAAAAAGATAGGATAGTAGTTTACTATCTTTACTCTTTCCTTTACGCAAAATCAGCAACAAGAGGGATCTTCCCCTCCCAATTTCAAGAAGCAAACACTACAAACTTGCAATAGTTGACCGTTTACAATAAGCACTCTTGAGGTGCTAATTGAAACGCCAACACATCCTCAAATAAATTGTACAAAAGAATCTCACTTGCCATTTCTTAAATTCAGTCATCCAAGAACACAAAATACTTTTGGGTGCAACAATAAATGGTCTCTCATCTGGACAGTTGATCAGAACACTCTTAATAACCTCATTAGGAAAAATCCAAGTGTTTGTGTCATAGTTCAACTTCACCTGCAAAGTATGCCCACCAATTGCAAGTGTCTCCATAGCATGCAACACAAATCTCTGGAGTAGAGCAGCTACATACTCTACCATAGAGCCATCAACATAAGCGGATTGTATCTCATTAAGTATGTCATGGATGCTCATAGACCAATACAAATCTGCCTCACTGATGCAGAGCACCTATTGACCTTAAGGGTTCTTAAGACCCAAAACATAAACTTGAGAAGATCACTAAAACTTTCACCAAAAACTCTCTTCTTTCAAACTTGACTCCAACTTGACTATCAATACCCCATAACACCAAAATAAGGTTCCAAACTTTTAACAGACTCTAATACACCTCAATCATCTTGATTTTGACAGAAACAAAGCAAAATCCCTCTCTTGCAACACTATTTGATCAGATTCTCAGTTGTTTGTACACAAAGACCAATTTTGCTAGTAGGATTCCAAAACACCAAATCGGGTATATCTCCTAAACCACATCAAATTTCCATATACAAAGTACCTTTTCAGGGACCCATTACAGCCTCATTTAACATACTTCAAGGGAAGGTGTTGTTATTTTGGAAAACATATCAGAAAAAATGACTGTCCGCAGCAAAATAGGCTCAAATAGGGCTTAATTTACAAAACAAGTACCAACAAATCAACTTCTCAACCCCAAATAACTGTGGGCAGACCTTCAACAGGTTAGAAAACTACAAAATCAACAATTTCTTGGCCACTCAAACCCTTCCAAAGGCAACAAAACACAAACCCTTGATTTAGACTTCACTATGCCCAACCAATGAGGGTTTATTGAAAGTATTCTCTCCAAACCTCCAGTCAACCTGCCAATGCTTCAAACACCCTAGAATATGTTTGCACATGGTAAATAAACCATCTCTAAACCTTTACCAATGCTGTTTCTTCAAACTCTTGTACTTAGCCATCATTTTGAATCAAAAATCAATGAAAAACCAATTAGGGCAGCAACTAAACTAATGCCATCTGCCTTCCCCTGTATCTTCCAACATAAACAATTTGAAAACAACTCAAAATTAACCCCATTCCACCGATCTACCAAGCCTCCATCAATGGAATGGTGGATTAAACTCTCACTGGACTCTCAAAACCCTTGAATTGGGGTTTCAGAACAGTTTTAGAAAACAACTCATAAATGCACCAAATTTAATGAAAACTCCTCAAACCACTTACAATTGAAGGCTAACTTGATACTTTATCCAATTCAATCAATGTTAAAGCCTAAAGATGCTGTACGGACCAGTACCACATCCGGGAGCAGCAAAAAGAGCTTAAAATTGCAGAAAATAGGGTTTTATTCAAAATTTCTTCACCATACAAGTTGATCTCTCTTTGCTTGCCTTTACAAGACTCTTATAGGATGTTACATCAGTTACCATAACTGCCCCTTCAACTTTAGCCAACCAACAACCTTCCCTAACAATATGACTCTTCAACTTCTTACATTTTGGCATGTTTTTAGCAATTTTGCATTTTTACAGCTATTGCAAGAATTTGTAACATTTAATAACTTGACCCCACATTTTCCTACAAACCTAATTTGATGACTCAAATACATTAACAATGACCTTTTGACAATCATAACAAGATGAAGGTTCACATTTTACAAGATTGCCTCATGGAGGCATAAAATCACTAGGTGCTCCTGCACCAAACAACGGGCCCGAAAAAGACCTCAAGTCCCTTTGAGGACTGACTTGCTTCAAGCTTGCTTCTTTACACCTGCATACCTTTACCAATTCTGTCTTGGACTGCTTCCTCTTGAAACCATTCTCTTTCCTTTGCCAAACATCTTCAATCACTTCATCTTCTGCCTTCATTTTTGTCTTCACTTGTCTTTGTCTTTTGCCTTGTCTTTCTCTGCCCCAATAATCTCTTGTGCCATCAAATTCACAAATCACTGTTCTAACAGTATTCATCTTCCCTCTAACCTCTTTTTCAATCAAAGGACACAAGACTGGCCTTAGTATGCTTTCACCATGCTTTTTTCTAAGCAATCTTCCTCTCTTCAATCAATTCATCCTTGACCTTCTCTATCACCAACTTATCAACTCTTTTCTTCAACATTGTATCACTCTTTAAACTGACTTTCAACTTTTGTAATGGATGCAAACTCTTCAAGTGCTTTCCTCAGACAGATATCCATCTCCCTCACTGCTTCATCACACAACCTTTGCATACCATCCATCTTACCCAACAAAAGATCCTGGAAGATGCACCTACCCACTCTCTCTCTCATTTGTGTGAATCCCTCTACACCTTCTCCCCAACTTGATCTCTGTTGGAGGACAGTGAACACAGATCTCATCCTTGTCTGTAACCAACACACTTTCTTACTCTCCTTCCTGCAACTTTAAGATGGATCAAGCACCTGCAGCCAACAACTTAACAAACCACCAGATCAACCAGCTCTTAGAGCATCTACTGACTTTAAGGGTTCTTAAGACCTATTGATGTGATTTTCGTGACCGCACCAACACAGAATAAAGTTTCCCAACGGATACTCTATCCTCTCTTGAACAAAGTTTCCTGCATGCTAAGATTGCGAGATAGATCATGCATTTAACTCCAAGGTTCCTTCATGCAATAGAATACCCTCAGTTGGCTTGATGTGTTTTGCTGGTATTTCAAGGGGACTTACACAATTGTTTGACAGCTGACAACAGACAACAGATTAAGGGCTTCACGTGGTTCGAATGATTTGGAAGGTAAGCACAAGTTTCCTAATACTAACCAAAAATGAATTGAATTTAAATGAGTGCAGAGCCTAAGAAGTTTATGTTCTATCTAAGGACGGGATGTGGGATCAATCTCAACAGACTTCAACCAGACTCTGCTCCGCCTCACGTTGGACAACTTACACAAAGTCGGTGCAATCTTCAAGGGAGTGACGAGAGGTTTTCAAATTACGACTCAACATGTAAGTACCATCAGAATGACGCATACAAACACATGAATCACAATCGAAGTTAAGTTTGCAATGCTTTCCAGTTGACCACACAAGGCAAACTTGCCGTCAGCAAGCCGCTAGTGGTATGGATCAAAATGAAGCTGTCTTGACTAACACCACGGATCCACAGCTAACATCTACTTGCATGAAAATGAAATTACGCTACTTTACGCTACTTGAAGTAGAAGGGATGAAGAAACCTTGCTAGCTGCTTATAACAAAGATGAATTCACCATTCAATGAAAGATCTTTTATTATAATAGTTTTCACAACAATCTCTTACAAAGTTTTCAAGGGAAAACTTTCCTTTTCCTTCAAACTATGCTATGCTAAGCTATTACAACTAAAGTTTCTCTGCTCTACTCTCTAGTCCGATCTAGTGTCTAACTCTACTAACTTACAAATGAGGGGGGATGCCCCTTTATATAGCTGGCCAAGTCCAATGGACGGCTCAGATTACAATCGGCTGGATGGCTTAGATCGAGCCACCTCAGCCCTAAACAAGATTCACCCTAAAAACCACCACAAAGAAGAGTGGGGTAATAAATGAGCAATTAATGACCACCATCTTCTAGAAGATTCTTGTTTTGAAACGCGTTCACACTGTTCTTGTTTTGACTGCAAACTGGATAAGTCTGGTCAACATTGCTTCAATTTCTTGGACTGGTATGGCAGGCACGTTCTTGATCTAACTTCAAGCCTGCAACTTCTTTCTTGTGTTTGACGATGATTTTCCTCCTTGATGTTGTTCTTCAATTCTTTAACGCCCGAGCCCTCATCTTTTCCTTCGTTCTGAACTTGGAAGATTCTCTTGTCTTGGATTCAATCATTCACGCTTGCCATTCGCTTGACTGTGTTGGGTGCATATTGGGTCTTTGAGGAGAAATTCCAACACTTAGCCATTTCTTCCAAGTACTCGCTTCATGATTCTATCATCTTGGACTATTTGCTTCATGTCATCGCACTCTGCCCTCGACGTTCACCCTGCAAAACAAGCAAGGAGAAGAGCATCAGGACACTTCATAATATAAATTCACTTCACTCACCTGATTTTCATGCTTTGACTCCCAAGGTCCGAGTGATCTAGTTCATCCCTTTCCTCTAGCACAACTCTGCTTTCTTCATGATTTTCAACATTTGTAGGCTGGGGCGTACAACACTTGTGCATCATATTTCAATGCCTTAGACAAATTTTCAACCTCCTCAAGGGCGTATTTAAGAGATGCACTTTTAAAATCATCTTTTGAGAGTGTTAACTTCAACTGCATCCTCTTCAAGAAATTTATTTCACCAGCTAAGGCGTTGACAACTTTGATTTTATTCATCTCTGGCTCAAGAAGACTATCTTCACAAAGAACTTGAGAAAATTCACCTAGGCAATCAACTTCAAATTCATCAGCCAAGGCATTTTATTTCAACATCTTTTTCGCTTCTTGCCTTAGAATTTTTTTAAAAAAATTTCCTTAGGAAAATTCGTTATTCAAGTGCTGATAAATTTTTTTTATCCTGAAAGCCTTGGCGAAGTGTAGAAGACTTTAAAATCCATTCCTTATTGAAGACGTCCAATACCCAGAAGAAAATTTCCTTCAGAAAGCGTCGAATTCATGTGTCTCCAAACGAAGGGGTACATTTAATTTTTTGAATTTTAAACCTTAGGAAAAATATTTTTCCAACAATTTTATCTTCATTCTTGATCTCTGGGCATATTTCCTTGCTTGGCCCTGAAAACTTTATCATCTTCATGAAGCTGGCACCTCCTAACTTCTTCTCACCAATTTTATTCATGCCTCTGAAAATTTTATCTCCTCCATCAACTTGGGCGTATTTTCCTGTAGAGGAAGGTGGAATTTTATGCCTTGGAAAAATTTCATTATCAAAGTTCATCTTACTTCTCTGGGCGTCCTTTTTCTCTTTTGACACTTAGGAAAATTTCAAATTCATCCTCCTGCCAGCTGGGCGCATTTTGGACTTTCTCCTGCCATTTGCATACATACCTTAATAAATTTCATCATCCTCTCAAGTCTGGCGTACTCTCTCTAGAGGTGAAATTTTAATACTTAAAAAAAAATTTAAACATGTCATCACCAGTTTGGGCGCATTTTATAGGTTTCCCTTCAATTTGCATGACTTAGAAAAATCCCCACACTCAATTCTTGACCTAGGCGCATTTGGGGGGTAGTAGCTTTAAGTTTACCATACTTAGAAAAATTTCAAATCACTTCAATCTTATAAGGGCGCATTTGATATGGTCTACTTCTAAATTCTATGCCTTGGAAAATTTTCTGACTTCAACCTCCAAAACAACACTTCAATTTGACCCCTGAAGCTTTCAATTTCATTTGCCTTAGAAAATTTTAACCACCCTCTCCTCAAGATCAAGGCGCATATAGAGGGTCACACTGCAAGTTTAAAACACTTAGAATATTCTCCATCATATGCATAACGCCTTAGTAACTTTTTTTATTTGTCTTCACCTTGCATGGGCGCATTCAAAGGAGAGAGGAGAAAGTCAACATTTTGTTTTGACCCTACTTGACTTGGGCGCATTTAGCACATGGAGGAGGATTTAACTTTGCCTTAGAATTTTTTATCAACCTCTTCTTAGCATGAGGGCGCATATGGGACCCCAAGGAGGAATTTAACACTTAGCATCTTTGATCTTGGGCGCATTTTGCATGTCAAGGTGGAATTATTTCCAATGCCTTAGATTCTTTTCCTTCACCTTCACTTGAGATGGGTGCATTTGGCATGTGGTGGAGGTTTTAACCTTGCCTTGGTAACTTTTACTCCATCTTACTTTCCTTGAGGGCGCATTTTGAGGGTGGAAGTGGATGAACTCAACACTTAGAATTTTCTTCATTTCTCCTGGCAAGGTGGGCGCATTTAGGGGTATGAGGAGGATATTAACTCCTACTTAGAATTTTTTTAACACCTTCATCCTTCCTTGGGCGCATTTCAAGGGTCCTGCAGGATATCTTCAACACTTACAAATTTTTTATCAACTGCCAACTTGATGAGGGCGCATTTGACATGTCTAGCAGGATGAGATTCATGCCTTAGAAAATTTTCTACTTTCCAGCTAAGGATGAGGGCGCATTTGGAGGGTGGTGAAGGATTTTGTTCAAACTTAAACCTTTTCATCCCTCTGCCAGTTATCTTGGGCGCATTGAGGAGGTCAAGGTGGATAAGCTTGAAATATTCCCCTTAACTTTTTTCCCAAAATTAACATTCAAATCAGCAACCAAACACTGATTAGCGTTAGCTCCAAAATGTAAACCAGCAAAGAAGATAACTCTAACCAAGAATGTTCACCAAGATCCCAATGTGAGCGAGGTGATAGCATATGGTCAGAGGATCGTTAGGCATAAACAGAGCTGAAAGTACAATTCATCTGCTGGTGCAGGCATCCACAAGCGGTGGGAATACTCCACTTATTCAGTGGGTGAGTTTACAACAATTATTAGGCGGCAAGCCAGCCTTTAAATCCACTCTTCCACTTATTAACGTGGGGGGAATACTGTCCACACAACCACTTATTTTGTGGGGGGAATTTACAATCAAAAAAGATGTTTATTCTAAAACTCAACCACTCAATTGTGGGAGTGTAATCAAGTATAAATTGCAGCAATAAAATGAAATAGCTGTTAGTACTACTAACTAGCTTTACAATGAATAGAAATAGCTGCAAATAAGAGAGATAAGCTTCTAGAATGTTCTTTATCCACACTGGCGGTAAACCATTGTAATGTCCCCATTTTGGCCATACGCTCTTCTTTGATTCATCAGTCTATTCCGGAACCCGTAGACTGGAATGAGGTGAAATTAGGGTTTCTTGGCTTGGAGTTTTGTGGCATTTCATGTTATTTACTATTTTTAGTAAATGCTAGTTGTGGCAGTTGCAGTTGTCCATTCTTAGTCCTTCTCAGTTGGAGCAGTTGTTATTATATTGGCTTGGTCTTCAGAGAGCTTTATTTGGTGAAAAATATTTAATTAAAGGCATTATGTTTTAATTCACTGTTGACACCCCCTTGGCCTAAGGAGATAACTTAAGTTGTTTTTAAAAGTGGGGCCATGAAGGGTATGCCTTCATAAAGAGCTTTATTAATTTTATTAAGAACTTTATTCCTTGAGCAAAAGTGGACGCCACTTTTATATTATTTGAATAAAGTGAAATTCTTGGAGGCTTTTGGGACGCCACTTGAGAAGTTGATTGGTCTTTGGGAATGGGAAAGGTCTCTTGTGTCTTTTGAGCTGCTTCTCAGGCAATTGAAGAGTTTTGGTGAGCCCTTATTTATTAAAGGCTTTTGCTCCAGCTTTTCATCTATGAAAATTATGCTAAAGTTATGCTGTCGAAATGACAATTGACATATTGCTTCGAGGAAGTCTACCTCCTAGCCTTTCATCCAATTTCGTGTTTGCAATATAACACCTAGTTGGCTTCATTGCTGCTTCTCAACATCAGAGTAGCAGATTGAGCATCAAAGATTTATGAATTTTGAAGTATTTTACATTTTTGAGTTCCTGGTTTTTGCTACAGCTGAAGCTAAGTTTTGTTCATATCTTTTGGAGTGAATTTATTTTTGTTCTGGGTACTTTGGCTATCCATCTGTTGACTGAAGGCGCCACCTTTCTCAAAATATTGGAATTTATTTCCAAGTATTTATTTTATACTTGCAAAATCGAACTTTCAAGGAGGCCGTACTTTTTAGCTGCATTGGGAATTGTGCCAGAAATTAATGAACGTGTTTTGCTGCTGTTTCTTCCTCCTGGTTTGGTCGCCCATCTTCTGAGAATCATTTGCAACAAATTTCAGTCAATTCGGAGGCGGAATGAGTGAGTTATGAATATTTTACTGTTTCCCAGTCTGCTGTTATAAATTTCCAGAATTCTGATTTTTATATCAGATTGTTGCAATTTCCAGTTTTTGGCTTATACTTCAGTATTTGAGTGTTATATCATTGTAAAAGTTCATACTTATATCTAAGGTTCATTCCTTATCAATTGTACTTAGTAATTTGCAGAGTTTTATTTGTAAGGTTGAGATTAAGCATTACTAATCCAACCATTCTTTCATTTCTGCAATTTACTTTCTGTTCTATCATTAAATTACCCCTGGATGGTTTACCGCCAGTGTGGACAATCTATTTGTAACACTCTTATACCCACTTCATAGTGGTGAATCCCCACAGCTCTGTGGATGCCCGCCGCAGCGGATGAATTGTGCTTAATTGTAATTTTTCCCCCCACTGTTTGGTGGTAGCGAGGAAATGTTTTCTATGGCTGGTTATCCGCCTATCAGTTTATAATTTCAATTTTCTAGACTCCGTCATATGTTAGCACCTCGCCCTCAGTGGGATCTTGAGTGCACATTCTTGACGTTGAGTAGTTCTTCAATTCAAGTTCAGTTTCTTCAATTTAAAGTTCAGTTTCAGTTTGAGGCTAACGCTAATCCAATCATCTATTGCTGGTTATGTTGTGTTACTTCTTCGAAAAAATTGGTTAGCATATTTCAACCATCCAGGGGTTACATATATGAGAGATTAATCATAAGATTTTGCAGCTAATTAAATGACTGGAACAGTACTACTGTTTACAGTCTTACAATGATAAACAATTGCAATTTTCAAGTGTTATTACAATCTTTACAAAGCACAATGAAATAGAAGATTTTTCCACTTGATATCCTCTCAATTAATGAAGCTTAAAACCAAAATCTAAATACTGAAGCAAACTGATATAAAAATCAGCAATCTGGAAATGATTATCAGCAAACTGAAAACACATAAAAATAATCACAACTCCTTCACAATACCTCCAGAAGATGAAATATAGCTTGCAAAAGCTCTTGAGAAGGTTGGCGCCCAATTCACAATGATAAAATAGCATCTAAACTCAACTATTAATTTATGCACGAATCCCAATGCTCTCCAAAAAGGTACGGCCTCCTTGCAAGGGCGATTTTGCTTAATAAAATCTAAAACTTGGAATTAAACTTTGATAACCTCCAAATATGGTCGCCTCTATTATAGAAATGCAATGATCAAATACCCAGAACCAAATAAAATTCATACTAAAAGCTGTATACAAAAATCACTTTCAGCCATGATAAACCAGCAACATAAAAACTGGAAATATCTCACCAAAACTCCACAATAATGCTCAATATGTACTTCTGGATGAAGCACACTCTCAATCCACCACCTAGGGAACCATAGTTGCAGGCCCGAAGAATGGAGTAAATTTGCTAAGCTTTCCCTTAGCCGGATTCTGGATTCATTCCAGCAGCGTAACTTTGCTCTTCAAAAATATGCATAATCAGCTCTTCAAACAGCAGCAATATATAAACTTCAATTGGCAAATGAAGCAACAAGAACTCTTCAAATTCCAAGAAGTTGAATCACTTCAACTTCCAAAAGGGATGCCACCTTTTTGCATTTTACTTTTTGAAATAATATAATATTACTCAACCTCCTTTTCACTTTGCAACAATAAAGCATTTAATAAATTATTAAATGCACAATTGACCCCCTTAATGGCCCCTCTTTTAAAACAACATGAAGTTATTACTCCTAGGCGTGGGGTACAACTGAGAAACATGAAATTTGACTAAGTATAAAAACTCAGTCCATGGAGATAACCAAAACCAATGCCAATACTGAAACTGATGGATAGCAAGATGACTTGAGTTGAGCTGCTGATGATGCTACTGCCAAATTTAGACTTACTAAAAATAGCCAACTGCTATAAATAGTAAGGTCACATCAAAACAAAAATAGCCAAACTGAACAGTAACCGCAAAGGATTGAACTGCGCTAGACAAATACGCCAAAAGATAGACTTGCTAAAAATAGCAACTGCTATAAATAGTAAGTCTGCACAACATCCTCTGAACACCAACTGAGCAATATCTGAAAGACGAAACCCTAATTTTCCACCTCAGCTTAGCCTACGGATTTCCGGAAATAGGCTAAATCCTATTGAAGAGTGTAGGGCCAAAATGGGGACATTACAGTCCGCCTTTCTCAAAATTGCTTGTCCTCAAGCAATGCCACAACACTCCAAACTGATCCCACCAAACATATAGGATCCCAGGGTCCCATGTCCATCTCTGAAAAACCCCACCATGCTGATGCTGCTCTACTCTAATCATACAAATGAAATCATTGCACCATAACTGCACTAACCATCCCTGCAACCTCAAAGTGATAACATGCCTGAAATTCAAGTTGAACAACATAGAAGGAATTGAATCAAAATCTAACAGCGTCTCATGCTCAATAAACTCTGAGGAATTAACATCTGCAATGTCAATGTCAATCACCATTCTGAGAACAAAGAAGAATAATCTAAACAACTCAAAAATATTCTCATCAACATCACTCCTCAAAGCATCAAACCAAATCACAACAGCAAATGTGATTCCATCATAGCTGTTTGCAAAGGAAAAAACAGCTCTTTGCAAAGTCATAGCAAGTGCATCCTCAAAGCTCCTTAAGGATGTATAATGCCTCCTCTGAATAATTCTGACATATTCAAGAAAAACTCTAAAAACTTCCACCAATCTCTCCCCCAAAGTCTCAAAAAGTTGAACCAAATCAAGCAAAGGTTCGCTGCCCCAAACACTAGTGCAAGAGATTGTACAAAGAAAGCCACTAGAACATAACTTGAACACCATCCAATACTGATCTGAATCACTATGAAACACCATTACCCACTTTTGAAGCCAAAAATCATCATTGATAAAAGATTGTGAAAAGAAAAAATGAGTGTACCAGCTGCCCATGAAATTTGAAATGAACCACTTAAAGTCTGATTTTAGGAAAATCAGTGTGCAAAGAATTGAACAACTGCTGCAACACTGAAAATCAGTGTCCATAATAGCACAACTGCTCAGGCTCAAGGCTGGAAACATCCTCTCAAGAAACTCCAACCCAACATTAAACCTTCCTTTGTTCAAAATATCTCTCCAATTCACTAGTTGATGAGCAGAAAGAACCATCAAATGGTTGGTAAAGATAGGGGCCGCATCAAAGATTCTAAGAATTGAATCCTTATTTCTCCAAATATCCTTTTTTCTACTTGCAACAATCTCCATCAAGCCATGTTGAGAATTCCAAGCGTGAATTCCCAACTGCAAATAATCTCCAACACATTGGAAAGAATTCCCAACATATCTCCAAGAGACATAGTGAAAGTCTCGAGCACACAAATCCATATAGTCAACTGCAACCATCAATGCAAAGTTTGAACCTTTCATGACCAGCATTTTAGAATAATCCCTCATCAACAATGCACAATCTAGAAACCAAAGGGGCAAGTCTGAAAGTTCTCCCACAATTTGATGCGTCTCTCCAAAACCTGACCTCATTAACCATTTTAAGATAGGTGGTACTCTTCCATTGGTTAATGCTGAGTGAAAACCAGCCAGTTCAAGTTTGAACACTATTAAATGCTCATTTACTATCCATCCCAAGAGAGTGTTGCTTGACATATAGAATGGATCCACCAACATTATCTTATGCTTGACTATAAAATTATGCATGTCAAAAACATAAAACTTCTTACCAATGCCATCCACATAGAAATTGTCAATCAACTCATAATTTAACAAATCATGTGAAGATGGTGGATTGTTGTACACAATCATAGAAACAATATTTCCTTCATCCTTTTCGTTGGTGTCTTCATAAAATTCATGCACATTTTCTTCAACTTGAAGATGCCCATCATTAGTTGCTGATCCATAGAATTTAGTGTGATGAATATCACACACATTACCAGTCATCACATCTAGCTCATGGCTGCAAGCTATCCCTTCTTGAGGCAAATTCTCTTCCCAACTCAAGAGTTCACACTCTTGATTTACCTTCCAATCACTATCAACATAATGAATCTCTATGGCATTATGCATTGTTTCAACATTATGGAGTTCATTTATTCCTTCAACTATTTGCTTGATCTCCATTAGCCTTGTATTAGCTTCTTGTTCCATAAGTGTGGCTGACATAGATGAATGATTTTCTGCTTTGTATAAAGAATGATGAGCTAAGGTAAAATCAAGGCAAAGCCTATCCATCTCTTCCTCCTTCTCTTGGTAGGCATCATAGGTCTCCTCTGCAAACTTAATAGCATTATCCCTATCTGAGAGCAAATGCAAATAATCTGACTTAATGGATTCCAATGCCTCTTTGATAGATTGCATCTTGGAAAGAGAGTCTCCATCTTTAACTCCATTTAGTTTCTCTTCAAATTGAAACTTCCAGCAAAGTTCCTCAATGAAGTGATATGTGCTATCAAATCTTGATAACGCTTTAACAATCTTCTCTTCTGAAACCAATAAATTATCCTTCAAAACTTGCAGCTCTTTAGGCCCTTGATCCCAATCAGCAAAGAAGCTATGCTCATCAAACATCAATTTTTCTGATTTGTTTTCCTTGACATGATTTTCAAAATCAGCCTCCTTTCTAATCTTATCACTGCATATCTCCTGAATCGAAGGCTTGTCAACAACTTCTTCAAACAAATTAGTACCTCTATCTTGACCTTTCAAGTTCTCATACTCTTCTTGTGCGTAATTTTGAAAGGCATCCAAATCATTTGCTGATTTTAAAACATTCTTCTCTTCAACATAAGAAATCACGTTCTCATTAGCCATTGCTGCAACTTCTCCTCCAAAGATCACTTCATTACTTTTATTGCAAACTGATTTTTGAACTTCATCAGGATCAAAGGGGAATTTATCCCACTCCGGTTCTTTATCATACCTTGGTGACATCGCACCCGGATCCCAAATGTGAAAGGTTTGATTGCAATGATCAATAGGAAAGAGATCATCATGCTCCTCTTGAACTATTGACTCTTTGAATGAGTCACTCCTCAACCCACTTGAACTGAAATCTTCATCTATAACTTTCTCCACAGATGTAGTTTGATAATCAAACCCACTACCACCCAAGTCACTAGCATTATATCGGATTAAAGAATCATCAAAGCTGGTTGCTTTGAATATTTTGTCATTCTTTTCTTCAATGAAATTATCTTGAGTAGATGTGTTGCTGATTTTATCATTAGTGCCCACATACATACCAAAGAAGTCTTCTTGGACACTTGTCATTAATTCTTCATATGGAATTGGCTCAGCATAAAGTAGAGAATTATCCTTCACTAAATCTTCAACAAGAGGAGATAAAAACACATCGGAATCACCACCAACAACCTCACTTTCGTAATGGTCATAAGCTGGTTCAAAGACACCATTAGTATTTGCTTCATCTTGCTCTTCTTCAACATACTTATCCCACACAACTGTTCCACCAGCATCTTTTGAGAAGCCATTTGTCTCGAGATCTTCATTGCTTGAATCCTTATTAGGACTCAAGACTGCTGTAATGATCTTCTTACCATAATAATCTTCATTATTTCCCATCCCATGCAAGTCTAGGGATGTATTTTGGGACTCTAACTTAATCTCCTCATTTGCCAAGGTATCTTCATCAAGCCCACTTTCATTTTGAACCAAAATGTGCACCTTGCTTGTGTCTTCTTCAACACTAATTGACTGATTTTTCTCTTCAATTTGCTTACTTGTGGGCTGCAAACCACAAACAGATCCTTTTGCTTCTTCCTTCCTTAATTCTTCAACCATGGCAAGTTCTACTTCCTCTTTAATCATTTTTTTGATGTAGTTGACCATAACCAACTTTCCAGGGTCATGAATCACCGCACAATTCAAAAATGTGTCAAATGAAACATCGTTCTTAAACTCATCTGTCATGCTCTGATATTGTTTACGGAGTATGGCAGCCTCATGTTCACATTGCCTCTTGAACTGACATTCTTCCGAAGCCACAATCAAATCTGACTTCTCACGATTCCTGGACCTCAAAAAATGCAACATCTTAAGAACTTCTGAAAGCTAAACTGAACTTAGGTGAAGAATCTGATTTCTCTATCACTCATTTGTCAACTGACTCTGTCTTATTCACAGGATGGCAAGATCTTGGCTCTGATACCACTAAGGTCCAACCACTACACCAAAAGACCGACCTGTTAGTAAGGGCGGCTACCCAGGGTGTTAAGGGCGACAACTAGGGAGGAATCTTTCACCACCGAAGCCACCACCGGAGAATCTAGGGTCTTACGCACGCCCGCCGGACACGTGGCCGCCGGGATGCACCCAACCGCGCACAGGGGACATTACAGTTTCACCACGCCATGGTCTCGACTCTCAAGACCTCGTCTGATACCACCAAATATTCCTTAACTTTTTTCCCAAAATTAACATTCAAATCAGCAACCAAACACTGATTAGCGTTAGCTCCAAAATGTAAACCAGCAAAGAAGATAACTCTAACCAAGAATGTTCACCAAGATCCCAATGTGGGCGAGGTGATAGCATATGGTCAGAGGATCGTTAGGCATAAACAGAGCTGAAAGTACAATTCATCTGTCGGTGCATCCACAAGCGGTGAATACTCCACTTATTCGGTGAGTTTACAACAATTATTAGCGACAAGCCAGCCTTTAAATCCACTCTTCCACTTATTAACGGGGGGGGAATACTGTCCACACAACCACTTATTTTGTGGGGGGAATTTACAATCAAGAAAGATGTTTATTCTAAAACTCAACCACTCAATTGTGGGAGTGTAATCAAGTATAAATTGCAGCAATAAAATGAAATAGCTGTTAGTACTACTAACTAGCTTTACAATGAATAGAAATAGCTGCAAATAAGAGAGATAAGCTTCTAGAATGTTCTTTATCCACACTGGCGGTAAACCATCCAGGGGTTACATATATGAGAGATTAATCATAAGATTTTGCAGCTAATTAAATGACTGGAACAGTACTACTGTTTACAGTCTTACAATGATAAACAACTGCAATTTTCAAGTGTTATTACAATCTTTACAAAGCACAATGAAATAGAAGATTTTTCCACTTGATATCCTCTCAATTAATGAAGCTTAAAACCAAAATCAGAATACTGAAGCAAACTGATATAAAAATCAGCAATCTGGAAATTATTATTAGCAAACTGAAAACACATAAAAATAATCACAACTCCTTCACAATACCTCCAGAAGATGAGATATAGCTTGCAAAAGCTCTTGAGAAGGTTGGCGCCCAATTCACAATGATAAAACAGCATCTAAACTCAACTATTAATTTATGCACGAATCCCAATGCTCTCCAAAAGGTACGGCCTCCTTGCAAGGGCGATTTTGCTTAATAAAATCTGAAACTTGGAATTAAATTTTGATAACCTCCAAATATGGTCGCCTCTATTATAGAAATGCAATGATCAAATACCCAGAACCAAATAAAATTCATACTAAAAGCTGTTTACAAAAATCACTTTCAGCCATGATAAACCAGCAACATAAAAACTGGAAATATCTCACCAAAACTCCACAATAATGCTCAATATGTACTTCTGGATGAAGCACACTCTCAATCCACCACCTAGGGAACCATAGTTGCAGGCCCGAAGAATGGAGTAAATTTGCTAAGTTTTCCCTTAGCCGGATTCTGGATTCATTCCAGCAGCGTAACTTTGCTCTTCAAAAATATCATAATCAGCTCTTCAAACAGCAGCAATATATAAACTTCAATTGGCAAATGAAGCAACAAGAACTCTTCAAATTCCAAGAAGTTGAATCACTTCAACTTCCAAAAGGGATGCCACCTTTTTGCATTTTACTTTTTGAAATAATATAATATTACTCAACCTCCTTTTCACTTTGCAACAATAAAGCATTTAATAAATTATTAAATGCACAATTGACCCCCTTAATGGCCCCTCTTTTAAAACAACATGAAGTTATTACTCCTAGGCGTGGGGTACAACTGAGAAACATGAATTTTGACTAAGTATAAAAATCACCCATGGAGATAACCAAAACCAATGCCAATATCAAACTGGATGGATAGCAAGATGACTTGAGTTGAGCTGCTGATGTTGCTACTGCCAAATTTAGACTTACTAAAAATAGCCAACTGCTATAAATAGTAAGTTCACATCAAAACAACAAATAGCCAAACTGAACACCAACCTGCAAAGGATTGAACTGTTGCCAAACAGATACTGCCAAAAGATAGACTTGCTAAAAATAGCGAATTGCTATAAATAGTAAGTCTACACAACAACCTCTGAATGCCAACTGAGCAGTATCTGAAAGAGGAAACCCTAATTTTCCACCTCAGCTTAGCCTACGGATTTCCGGAAATAGGCTAAATCCAAATGAAGAGCGTATGGCCAAAATGGGGACATTACACTTACCCTTTATACCTTTGTAGCTCCTAGCTCCCTTTCTCCAATTCTCCAATATTCCCTATTTTAAGTCTGCATATTCCTGACAATTCATGCTTCTAGATTTGCTTTTTTCTCTTCTCCCAATTCAGTCCAAAATTCCCATTACCCATTTGTTTCCATACACTTTCACACAACACTTTATAACCAAACCCCCTAGAGCTTTTCCTTTAACACATTCTCTACACACAACACATCACTATTCTGAAATAGGCCAGAGACACTCAATTTTTCCATCTTGTGACACTATTGATGTTGAAAAATACCATCTTAGGGGGTTGACCAAGGTAGCTTCTCATACAGTCACACCTATTTTTCTGTGCCATTAGATATTCGTCCACTACAGGAGCTTGGTAATATCTACAGGACCTTCAGAACTATTTGTAGAGTATACAATGGAAAAATAACCAACATGAGCTTGGCCTTGCAACTAAACTGTGTACACAAGCATGTAGGACCACTTCTATCTGCTCTAGAGCCCAACTTTGGCGCTTCATCCCTCTAGATATCATTCCAAGGGCTCTAGCACCTAGCATTGACATTCTTTTTTGCACTGGTGCGCGCTTCCAATGCACTAGCACCCTGCAGCAACAACTGTCTCCTCTAACATCCATATTTGGCTCTCTTGTCCACCCCAGTGCCTAGATGATTGTATTCTGTCCCTGCCAGCTCCAAGAACCTTCAAACTTAACTATCCCGTTCCTTCTATTTTCTGCTCCAGTTCTTCTTCAAACTCCAACAGCATACAGCATACCTAGGATGTATGCCTTCTTGTCCTTCTCGTTTCACTTAAAATATTTCTTGTTTTAGCTTCATACTAATTTTTTTAGATTAGAACTTGAAAGTAATTTAGTTCCTTTATTGTTATTAATTAGTTATTTTTAGATTGTAGATAGAATAAGTTCGCATATAGAAAGAATGAAACCTCTAGGTTAAGTATATATTCTAAACACCCCTAAACATTCTAGGAGGGTTATTTTAGGTTCTTACAGTGAACTAGAGGGGTTGTCACTTGATGGGGCTAAGGAAACCTTCAAGATGGAAAAAGGGATGTAGGGGGGTTGATCCTTACGAAAGGCTTACATCATCCTCATGTAAGTATACTGTATGATGCTTTTTGAACACTGATCAAGCCTCAACATGAATGAGCAAGCATTTGATGTTGCTTG
>VDFB02120284.1:0-15485 GCA_007258455.2 Sequoia sempervirens | reverse complement strand
ATAGACAAGAGACTGTGTGTTTTCCAACTGTGCAAATAATGCAAGCAATTCATTTGTTCCAATCAGGAGAAAGCTAACTTATAAACAAAAGCACCTAATTATGTAACATGAAATCAAAATGGCATTTCAATTTCCTCATATAATTCGACCAAATAAATGCTCACATTATCTACACAGTAAAACACATTGTCTCCATATAAGGTGTTAAGAAACAAGCAACCCATATAGTGTTGTAAATCCCTCTACAATAGATAGGAGACAATGTGTTTTCCAACAATGCAAATAATGCAAGCAATTCATTTGTTCCAATCAGGAGAAAGCTAACTCATAAACAAAAAGAACCTACTTATGTAACATGAGATCAAAATGGCATTTCAATTTTCTCATCTGATTCGACCAAATAAATGCTCACATTATCTACATAGTTGGAAAAAACATTGTCTCCATATAAGGTGTTAAGAAACAAGCAACCCATATAGTGGTGTAAAACCCTCTACAATAGAGAGGAGACAGTGTGTTTTCCAACTATGCAAATAATGTGAGCAATTCATTTTTTTCAATTAGGAGAAATCTAAGTTGTAAACAAAAAGCACCTATGTATGTAAGATGAGATAAAAATGGCATTTCATTTTCCTCATACGATTCAACGAAATAAATGATTGCTTTATTTGCAGTGTTGGAAAAAACACAGTCTCCATATAAGGTTTTAAGAAACAAGCAACCCATATAGTGTTGTAAAACGCTCTACAACTCAGAGGAAACATTTTGTTTTCCAACTATGCAATCATATGATTCGACCAAATAAATGCTCACATTATTTGTAGTGTTGAAAAATAGACTATCTCCATCCTTGACCACAAGTACCTCCCCAGCCAACACACCGCAAAATCAAAATGTGGAAAATTTCTATGCACTATAGCGAGCAATGCGTTTGAGGGGTTTCTAGTGGTTTAGCCGTCTACAACTCCATTTTCCTCACCGAAGCATCCCGCCCACCCACCAAACTCGAGAAATGAAAAATGTGGAAAATGACAATGTTAGGTGCATTTTGTCTAGCTTTTTGACTTTAGACAAAAAAGTACCTTTGTATGTAACATGACATCAAAAAGGCATTTCAATTTCTTCATGATAAAATTAGTTTAGTGGCTATTAAGTGTTATTCTAATAGCTCTTTTAGAATCTCTCTACTTGTCTATAATATTTAGTGTCGAGTAATGTAGCTGAAATTTTAAACTAATTCTATGGGATTGTTCCCATTTTGCATAGATTATTGGTACCTATTGGCCTAACAACTTCTACTTAATGTGGGTTTCCATTGATCTATCATTTACATGTGATTCTTAAGTGTTATTATAAAACCTCTTACAACTATTACAAAGATTGCTTGTCTTGTACTAATATGTTTCATGATATTTTTTTTCCCTTATCTATTTCAAGCTCCTTATAGCAAACTATTAATTTCCTTGGTTATTTTGTCTGGATGGAACATGTTATGTGTCTTGTATGAATATGTTTCATGATATTATTTTTTTCTCAACTGTTTGAAGTTCCCCATAAAAAATTGTTATTCATGATATTCTTTTCTTCATTTCCCCATAGAAGATTCTTCACTATCATGGTTTTCCTCTCCTATTCTCCATATTTTAAAGTTCCATTTAATGTGGGTTTTCAAACATCTGTCATTTTCCTCTGATTGTTAAGCATTTTCCTAATAGCTCTTTTCCAATTTCTATTTTTTCTATCTTTTTTTCTCAACTATTTGAAGTTCCCCATAATAAAGTGTTCTTCATGATATTTTTTTTCATGAAACATAATGATAACACTTATTTTCCACTAAATATTATTATTTTTTAGATAAAAGGAAAAAATCCTATATATATATAAAGCTTAAAAGATTACAAAAATACCAAAATTATAGTACTAGCATTGGGATATATGAACCATTATCGAAATTCCCCATATAGTGGCAAGTGTGGCAATATTAGTAACATTATCAAAAGCCCCATAAATTGATAAATGCGACATTGATAGATTTAAGTCATCATAAGGGTTTAGTAATTAATTTTCTTTGCATAGTAGAAGCTTGCAACCAAACATGTTTTCCAAAATTTCCCATGACATGCCAACCCAAAATAAGCTCCTATATCTAGTATTCTTTGAATATCTTGAGCATTTATATACACATGTATGTCAAAAAATTGAAAGACTAGACATTATATCGATTTTTACATAAGAGGTAAAGGGAATATGTGCATCATTCTTCCATTGAACCTGAGTTTGCAAAGGTATCTATCCTACAAAAGTTTACATTAAGGCCATTACCTCCTTGATATTCTCTAGCCTCCATTGTAGCATTATTTTTTGAAGCTTCCTCACTACATATATTTAGATCAAAAGCATTTTGACCCTAAGCTTCACCCACTACTGCACCCTCTGGAGACACCAGTATATCCCTAGCTAAACCCACAGCTCTAGGATCATGTCGAATGTGATGCAATAGGATGAAAGAAAGTGAAAAATATTTTTTCTTGCATTTTCCACCATCACATTACCAAGTTCTTCAACGTGGGTGTTGAAAATCCTATACAATGTTCAGGGATCATCATTGTGAAGGCCTTTTTAAATTTCTCCATAGACCTCTCTATATGCCAATTTTTTCTCGAGATAATATTTTTGAAAAAGGCCACCAACGTAAGCCTTCCCTTTCTCCAATTTGTAAGCTTGATACATTTGAAGGAGATCATTTTCATCTAGGTAATTCAAAGATACTTACTCTTGAACCACAATTAAAAGAAATTTAAAGGATTGCACCAAATCCATCACACTCGATAGAAAGATGGAGAGAAGTTGTGTAGGGAAAAGCAAATTGGGGGAATCTAAACATATACTTCATGGCCTATCACAATTTTAATGCTATTGAAAATATTTTGATAGGACACTCTCAAAACCTTTAACAATTGAAATTTCGTTGCCTCATCTAAAAAAGGAAGCTCTCTCTCTCTCTTTGTGATTTGTACTTCAATCCTAAAGTTTTTATGTAAGTAGTCCATCCTATGTTGACATAGAGCACAAAAATGACCTTTGGGACTTAACCACCAATGACCCAGGACTAAAAACACTCAATTTGGAGAACCCAATGTAAACAAAGAAACTTACAACTTGAGGATGCAAAGAACAATTTGGAGGAGAAAAGGAATATTTACCCTTTACATAAAGTCCTTGTGCTAGTAGAAACCTACAATGTCATTAAAAAACCTGCAACAGACCTTGAAGACCAATTAACCAAAATTCTTGCAATGAATAGCTTTCCATCTTATAAAATGAGTAGTTTGTATGATGGTTGCTACAACGCCTTGCCACAAAAACCCAAAAGGGCACTAAAACATCTAACATTTATGACACATTTTTTTAAAAGTAAACTAATATGAGCTATCATTTAACATACATTACTAGAAATGAAACCATACATATGTATATATCAACTAACTAAGTCCCTTGGGGTGACATGACTACACTACATTTCAAATATCTCTACATCATCCCAATCCCATAATGAAGATTAAATCATCACAAGTATACATTTTAACACCATCATAAAGAGTGAAAAATAAACATCTATTGCATTACATAGACATCCTTCACACTTATGAATTTAATTATAAATATTTCCATAGATACAACACCACTAAAGATCGTATGTTATGATCCAATAAACACATAATAATACAAGGATCAATATACATTACATTTACTATAAGCACCCACCAGTGATCACAAGTTAATGCCAAAGATTACAATCATTACATTTATAATATGAAGATAAATTGTTCAAGGATTACATCAATACAATAGTGCTTCCCAACATGAACAGGAATAGTACAATAACAAGGAATAATACAACTAAAATGTAAGAATATAAAGCATCAAGACTGGTTCCAACATTGGTACAACTTTAGAGTCACTGTAAATTGTACAACTCTGCACAACTTGATCTTTAGCTATGGAACTAATAGGGTGAATAGGACATTCCACCTAACCATGTGAACCCTAAGGCCCACCCTTCATGCTAGGAGATGACAAGAAGGATGCACAACATAAAATAGTCAAGTGAACAATGGCTAACAAGACTCCATGACAAGAGTAACAACAAACACAAGAAACCTCTGCTTTGAGAGGAACACGAAAAATAAGGGGAAACAACAAACACACAAGGTTGCTAAGGGAAGAGTGTCATCACATGGCTCAACATGGGTTACCCAATGCAGATCTTCAGAGGTTACTGGACCCCATCTTGGGTTACCTTGGCAACCTCAACCGATCCTTGACCCCCATTGTTACACATGCAAAATCAACTCACATTTCATGAAGACAATGTAGTTGATTTTCCATTCTAGGCATTCTCGTCTCATCTCAAGCCTATACGAGTGCTTAATCCATGAGAGAGGCATCCATTATCTTGTATTAGTGTGATTTCTATCCACACCCTAACTATTTATTAGGTTATCACCTGATTAACTCAACTTGTACACGAGTTACCCTAGATACCACTTAGAGTTTTGGCCCCCATGGGAAGCCACTCTCCCTACTAGAACCAAAATCTCATAATCACAAATGGGGAAAACCAACTTGCACAAACCATCAAAACCAAATAAGTAATTACATCAAGTGATGCATGCACCATCTCATGCTATAACTTCATAATAAAACAACTTCCAAGTGCAAGGCTAAAACCCACCAAAATCCAATTAAGCATAAGAGAAACCACTCACAAAGAACCAACAAGAAGAACCAATTATAAATCAACATTTTTCCCCCACATCTGGAAGTCTAAAATGACTGACTACCCAAGAACTCACAATCAAGGGTAAATCAAAGCAAATCATGGGTTTCAAAAAAATCCACATATAGAATCTTCTCAAATAAAAATAACTCAAGAGGGAGACAATTCTGTAAAGAACCATAAAACCATTCTTTAATTTTCACTAACATAACCATAGTGATAAATTTTCAAGAACATTTAATTCATCAATCCATTTTATCTTTTCACTCAAGGGGAAAACATTTAAATTAATTAAAGAAACTATAAAAAAATATTTTGTAACTTACTAACTATGCACTTTTATGCAATAATTTACTCTTTTAATAAAAATCATGATATATATATTTATAAATATATATACACATTGATGCATAACGAATTAATCTTAAATTTCATTACACATTCAAAATAACAATTTCTAGGGCATTCTAATCAATCAATTTACATTTTATTTTTACATCATTATAAAATCATTTAAATGATTAAAGAAACTATATATGAACCTTTTTCTAGAAAATACCAACAAATCTCTTTAATTATAATCGTAATATACATATATATTTTATACATATTTATATACACATACATATATACTTATCATTATAGATGAGTGTGTGTATATATATATATGGAGTGAGAGAGAGAGAGAAAGATAAGGCAAACAAAGTTATTCAAAATACACTACTATTTTTGAAATCTGTTTACATCAAAATGGATGACTATCAAAGAACCTAGCAATTTACATAAATTAAAGACTAACCACACACACATACATATATATACTAGTAGTTGCATGTATAGGCATGCAATGATCAGCCGATAGGGGTCCACTACCAACCCACACAACTAGGAAAATCCACATCGTCATAAACAACCCTAGGGAACTCGTCGCTAACCATTGGCAATTATTAATTTCCTTCTCTGAGGAATTCTATCCACAGATAGGCTGACAAAAATCCTAGTGAAAATTTGAAAGAAGTAGCCTATTAGCTAAATATTATTTTACAAAAAGGATGATATGTAGAATGAGTGATCTCATATCAACTTAAGTGACAAACAAGTAAACATTGATGAGAAAATGAAAGTAATTTCAATATGCAAGATAATGTTAAAAATATTTGAACTATTAACGGATTCCATACCTTCCCAGGTAGTAAAGGAAGTATACTGCAACCTTTGTAGATGAGTCAATATTTCCCTTGTAATATCATTATGAATGATGGGAAAAAATGGTGGCCAATTTTTTTCTTCAAGGGAAATCCTAGCTAAAATCACACAAAACATCAAGATACTACTTAGATTTGATTACAAAATCAAGAATGGAAGCAAGATGCATTAAACTTCAATCTTCAAAATATATTAGAAATTTAGAACACAAGCAAATAAAGCAGTTTAACAGTAACCTCATTCAACAACTTATTCCATTCATTTTAACTCCTACAATTACAAAGGAAAAGCACTCATAGGGCCTTAACTATACTAAAAGTGCAACAACATGTGCTCAAAACTAAAAATATTTTATTACATAGAATGAAACAAAGTATGATACTAGTTCCTTTATGGAACTTAGAACATGAAGAACATGTGCATATTATAAAGATGGAAAAAAAATCAATTAAAATATCACATAATGTGCTTGTTAGAATACTTCAATTTGAAGATGGAAGAGCTTTCATTTTTCCATCCTATAATAAACTAATTATAATCTTATAGATAACATAAATTAGAATGTAGATGAGCTACATCATCTCTTAAACAAAAACAAAGTCAGTTTACCTTTTATACCAAACTATATAATAATATCAGAAAATTTATAATGTGAAAAATCCTCACCACATACTACTCTCTCCTCTTCAACTCTTCTTCCTTTGCCTATAATTCATTTGATCCCTTTTCTTTAAATCCTACACTCCCACCAACATAAAGATTAAACCTTAGAAATTTAGAATAAATTAAAAATAATTATTATTAATGAGTTCGTAAAATATATAAAATAAAAAATATAGCCAATCATGTATTACTTCTTCACACATACTTTTTTCATTCCAAGTGGAATGTCCACAGTTGCACAATGGTCATAGTTGAAACCTGTTGGTTCAGGGGGCAGAGGTGAAAGCCTTGAATTGGCAGCAGATGGGACCTGTGAAAATATAAGTAAGTTTTTAGCTCCTTACCAAAATAATCACAAAGAAAACTAATGTCAAAACATGAAACTCTTAATAACTTTTAAGAATAAATTGTAAGAAATTAGATTATAGTTGAAAATCACCATTTTTATCAAATTAACCTCATGTAGTTGCTTCTTCCATTAATTTTAACTCCTATAGTTACAAGGAAAAAGCACTCAGAGGGCCTTAATTGCATTGAAAGTGCAACAACTTGTGCTCAAAACTTAAAATCTTATATTACACAGAATGAGGAAAAGTATGATACTAGTTCCTTTATGGAACTTATGACATGAATATGTGAATATTCCAAACATAGAAAAAATGAATTAAACATCACATAATGTGTTTGTTAGAATAATTTAATTTGAAGATGGAAGAGATTGCATTTTTACATCCTATAATAAACTAAATTCTAATCTTGTAGATAACATAAATTAGAATGTAGATGAGCTGCATTAGCTCTTAAATAAAAATAAAGTCAATTTACCTTTTATACCAAACTATATAATAATATCAGAAAATTTACAATGTGAAAAATCCTCACCACATACCTGCTCTCTCCTCTTCAACTCTACTTCATTTTCCTATAATTCCTTCTCCTTTTTCTTTAAATCCTACACTCCACCAACATAAAGATTAAACCATAGAAATTTAGAATAAATTAAAATTAATAATTTTTAATGAATTCATAAAACATATAAAATAAATATAGATAGCCAATCATATATTACTTATTTAGACATACTTTTGTCGTTCCAAGTGGAATTTCCATAGTTGCACCATGGTCATAGTTGAAATCTACTAGTTTAGGGGGCAGAGGTGAAAGCCTTGAATTGGTAGCAGATGGGACACTATTATGCTATGAAAATATAACTATGTTTTTTTAGCTCCTTACCAAAATAGTCACAAAGAATACTAATGGAAAAAACATGAAACTCATAATAACTTTTAAGAATAAATTGTCAGCAATCATATTATAGTTGACAATCCTCATTTTTATCAATATGGCACAACTTATGGATTAATAAAATTAGTAGACAATTTAAGAAACAAATGCCTCATTATAGAACCAATAAGATTACTTAGCTAAAAACACTTAGGGCATAGTATCTAGTATCTTCCACTATATTAACTAATCTTGAGCCTTCCCATTAAAAAGTTTCCCAACTGAAGACCTAGGGTTTGGTTATATGTTTAGACATGTGGAGTAACAAGTTGTGAAACTACCAAGAAAAATCATATATGTCTAATTATAATCTATGAAACCAAAGAGGACTATAATATTATCACAAATTGATAGCATATTCCATAAGAAAATGAAAATTACAAAATGTACCAAAATACACTAAATAATAACAATGATGTCAAAGTTCTACATGACTATTAAAATCATAAATTTGACAAAAAGAAATGATGACTTTGTATCCTCATTTATCCTCCTAGTAGTAAAGGCATTTGAAGTTCAATATTTATGTATAATTTGGCTGTAGCTAATGATGTAAGATTTACACATCTGATAATGAAGCTAACCTTGTTGGAGACACATTTATGAACTTCTCTATATCCAAGCACTTGTTTGGAAATCACACACATAGAGCAATATTTTATTCCAAGCTTGGAAACAATATGGTATTATAAAATTCATCAAGGCTCTTTGCTTGGCCAAAGATTTGGTAATAGATTTAGCATAAATCATACAATGTAAAAAATACAAATAATGACATAAGAGCATTAATAGATCCTTCTATAGAACAGACAGGGAAGCTAGAAGTTGTTGAACATAAAGAAGTGGTATACCATGAGCTCAAAAAAATAATTAAATTATGTGAAGCTATGTAAAAGAGTGGATTACAACATCAAAATGTCAACATACATGCTAAGAATTACCAAAAAAAACTTGAAACACAGAAAACCATTAAATATATCAAAAATTTGAGAAGATTCAGAAGATTCCAAGCACTAGAAAAGGTAGTGTTCCCTCCATTATTTGTTTCTAGAACATAAAAAACTCTACTAATCCATGTGCTTAATCCTTTGGAAAATGTCCAATTCTCAATAAACAATTAGAAAAATGTGTTAAATAAAAATAAGATGTGTATATAGTGAAATAAGACACACGTTTGAGAGTTGCGGGTTCACATTTTGAGACAGGATTCGTACTAGTAAATGAAGAAGGTATTGACCTCATTCTTATTTTTGGTCCCAAAAACAATTGTTTAGAATAATATTCAAAGAAGTTAAGTTCACAAGAAATGACAACAATATTGACCCCTAAAAAAGTGAACTTAATGTGGAAAGATATTGGTATGTGTAGGATCATGATGGGCCAAAAAGTGGCAATATTATGGGTATTTGTAGGGTATGTGGCTGACGACTTTTTTTTTACCCAAAATTGATGAAATGAAAAGGGTTTTTAGATGAGATTCTCAACTTTCCACCAATATAAATTATGCTTTAATTTGAATTTAATAAATAATTATTATTCATTTTCTATTAGAATTACAACTAAAGTCCTAATCGATAGGCTGATTGGAAAACGTCTATAACTTTCAAATGGTGTCACATTTTTTGAATCCAAAACATGCTTCACATTCTATGCTTCACATACTATAGGATTAAAAAATAAAAATAAATTTCATGAAGTTTTGACCAAGTTAAGGTATTAAAATATATGAGTTTTTATATTTTTTAAAAGTTGTAATAAAAAAATTCATAATTAATTATTTACTTGGAAACAAATTACAAAAAAATATGCATCACATCCGACATGAGTCCTCTTACTGCATATAAAATCTTATAAAAAAATATTATCATTTTATGGTTAGGGTGGTCAGACAGACACCTTATTTTTTCCCTAAAATGTAAGTACTACTGCATTGAATTTTCAAATTTTCACCAAATACATTTATTTAAAAAAAAAAAAACCTAGAAGTTTAGAAACTACATTCAATTTTCTACAGATTCTATTCTTACATATTTTTGAAATAATATAGATAACCTATTCAATTTTTTACATCAAGTTGCCTAACATTGACTTTTCTAATTCTTTTGCCACTTAAGGGCCTATTTTTTCCATGATGATCTTGCACATACCCATATAAAGTTCAGTATATCCTTCCTCCTATACTACATTCTCTTTTAAGACAACTACTTGATTTGTAAGTAAAAAAACCTAGCCTATATGTCTATATATGCATCCAATTTATGACATATAACATTATTCATATGTGTATGCGAAGAGATGGAGTACATGATTTGGTCATGGACATTATCACTTTCATGTAACTAGAGTTTTTCATTGTATTTACTATTGTATAAAATGTTCCTCCAGTACAAGTAGACTGTCCTAACACTTGTCCTCACACTACTGGATCCTGTGCAATCAAGAATGACGATCCCCCATAAGATTTTCACACAATTAAATTGAAGAAAACATAATGATATAACATAAAATTAAATTGTCCAAAGTTATATAAATCATAAATCACTAAGCATGTATACCATATCAGTTCCTAATTCACATGCCTATGACGTATTTGTCATTTACTTGAAACCATGGTTACCCAAAGACCCCCACCCTAACCCCCATTACCCATCTACCATATTGGGAACACCTACTTGTCTCCAAGAGACATGGGATGCTTCCATATATTTAAATGCTTCATAGAATGTTTCTTAATGTCTCTATACAACTAATTTTTCTCATCCCTCACAATTAAATAACTTTTACAATTTACCTATTGCATGATTGCATGCACACATATATGCTGCAAAAATCTTGTCTAAGGCTCAAGAATCTAGTAGCTGTAAACCCCCATATTTATACATCCACTTTTCATTTATTGTGAATAGATTGAAGCAACAACTATATCAAGACTTATTTTGGTTTGACACATTTTTCTTGAATTATGTTTTGGTATATTATGAATGTAATGCCCCTCCGTATAAGTCCTTTTGGGTATTTAGGCAAGTGGTTATGGTGTTATATCATTGTTGATTTGGTTATTTTATTATGGATGTATGATTGGATTTATGAAGGAAACTTAATATTTTTATAGGGCCTTGATTAATCAATTAGTTAAATTAAAATTTGCTTGCATGATAATCTTATAAATTTAGAATTTAAAATAATAATAATAATAATTAAAACAAATCTATTTCTTGAAATGGAAAGTAAATGTCTATAAGTAATGAAATTGAGTTGTTAGAAAATAAATAAATAAATACCTTTTAAATTGCATTTAATAATAATTGAGAATTTGGGTATTGTGAGACTTTAATTAATTAAATGGAAAGATAAGGTGATTTTAAATAAATCTTGATGAAAAGATTTCTGAACTAATGTTAAAGCATGAGACAATAGAAAAAGGAATAAATCATGCACATGCATGACTTCAATCAAATCGTAGATCGGGAATCTTCCAATTTTTTGTGGATTTTTAGTTTTGAAATAATTATCGAAATGAATCTTTCCCTTTTGTGAGAGTGTTATTAGATTTAATTTAAAAATAAAAAAATAAAAAAGAAAGAAGAGAAAAAGCCACTTCTCGGGGGGGATTTTACCGAAGTATGGGTGTCATGATGTTGCCTATTTTTCCTCGAGTTCTTTTGGAGTGTAGGGGACGTTATCCCTATTTTATGAAGATGCCTCTGCATTGTCCAAAAAGGGGGAGGCTTGCTTGTGCCTGGCGAACCAATCAGACCATCTCAGGATTAGAATATTGCTGCTTTGCCGTCTCTCCTGTCATGGCATTCTGAAGGGGAATCTCTCCACAGTCTAAACAAGAATGAAGGGAGAAACTCGAGGAGACAGATAAGTTCGTTAAACGAATTGTTGGATGAGCTCCTCTGGTCAACTTATCACATTCCAAATAAACTTGAAAGGTCAGTAGTACGGGACCTTGCATAGTTTGAAGCTAAATATATTAGAACTAATGTTTAATGAAAACACATATAGTGGTGGTCGTTGTACTTTCTATATTATTAAAAATAAAATAAAATAAAAATTGAAATTTGCAATATTGCTTGTAAATCGTTGCTCCTTACTATATCTCGTCGGTGCATGCTTTGTCTCCTCTACTCTAGATCATTGTCTTGTATGTTGAGTGCCCGATGCTTGCATATCGCCATATTCCCATTAGTATATACTCCAAATTGAATCTCTTGAAGTAAATTGGGCGTCCTTTATGAGGGTACCTTATTTATGCGTCTGAAATATACTAGCAATGAGTCCAATGTTAGGATGCACAGCTGAACACTATGCTTGTTTGAACAACTTTGTGAGCTTCTTCAAGTAAATTAACATGCATGATTTCTCGGCTTTATACCTGCCGTTTGCTTTTTCTTGGAGTTATTATAGTGCGGACCTAGGTTATCATATTATTTCAATTAGCATCACTTATAATCTCCACTTTTACTATCGTTGTTCAAATGGATGAGAGACTCACCTCTCTCAGAGCAATCTCTCTTTACTGCAAATCGTCTGTAGGATTTAATCATAAGACCATTTGGTTGATTTTTGCAAATATTTGGAGTCAAAGGAATTTATCTTAACCGAAATACATAAGGAAATATGATGATTGGTATGTAGTTGGTCTTTATGGCATTGCCCTTAGTATCAAACAATATCCTATGTACGAACTTTTTCCCCTTCTTGTGGCTTGTAACACTCTCAATGGTGTCTATGTGAAAAGAAACCTTGATGCCATATTCAGATACCTAAATTTGTAAGAGAAAATTGAGCAGCGTTGGCTTCTTCCTCTTAAAGCATTTCAATACTCATAAGTCTAGACTTAATATAAACTATCAAATAAAGTCACCCCTATTCTTTGGAAACTGCTGGGTCTCTTCTAAGGCCACACACCTATCTCCTGCCAAGCGCCATTCATGCATAGTTGAACTCCTCGAGTTAGATTGGGCAAGGCATTCGATGCCTCTATTTTTTAAATAATCTCTCTAATTTCATTGTCAACCTATCACAACCGCGCACCTGAACATAACAGGAAGTTTAAAGGTTTAATATAATCTCTTTGATTTCATTGTCAACCTATCACAGCCACGCACCTGAACATAACAGGAAGTTTAAAGGTTTAATATAATCTCTCTGATTTCATTGTCCACCTATCACAGTCGTGCACCTGAACATAACAGGTAGTTTAAAGGTTAATATAATCTCTCTGATTTCATTGTCCACCTATCACAGCCGCACACTTGAACATAATAGCCTGAAGTTTAAAGGTTTGAAATAATCCCTCTGAGTTCATTGTCAACCTGTCTCAGCTATGGCACCTGAACATAATAGGAAGTTTAAAGGTTTAGATAATCTCTCTGGGTTTTTTGTCAACTCTTGTACTCCTCCAAATGAATGGGATGTCTTCCTTCTAGTTTATGTATATTGCCATTTTGTAATCAGTCATTTCTATAATATATTTTTAGGTTGTTTTATCAAGATCTTGTAAAAATTACATATCCTTTATAATGAAATATAATATAAGCATATTTGTAAGCGTAGGGCAAGCCCCAAAGAACAAACATCAAAAGAGCGCAAATAATTTTTTTTTTAAAGAGGAAGATAAATAATCATCACATCAATATTAAATGATCATATATAACAACAAAATCAACTATGTCCTTTGGGGCCCCCACGAGATTACGTTGAAAATAGATATTATTAAACATCATTTCATAAGATATCAAAAGGAACTATAATGACATCATAAGATAAGTACATACATAAATTTTATCACAAGATAACCCATAATACATTTCATAGCCAATTAAAATTACAAAGTAATTAATTACATTACATCATCTTTCAATGTTACATCCTCCATAAAGTTACATCCTGAATCCCAAACATGTGGGATGAATACAATATACAAGTTATCAAAATACAATGAGATCAACTGTAATAAATCTTCCACTGGATAAGATTGAAGCCACGAACGCTGATGGGGAACCCAACGGTGTGCGGAGCACGTTCCACCCGACCACCCCCGTGCTAAGAGGTGACAGAGAAGTAACTCCGACCAAGAATGACAACAAAAGGGTACAACCAAATAAAAAGTACCAACATAAATCCATCACACAATACACCAATTAAAAAGAGCAACCAATAGCATCAAATCACAATGCTCTAAAGATGCAAGATGATAACCCAATATAAATGAGATCATACAATACATGCTAAAGATGCAATACTTATAAATCAATTTAAATCAATTCAAACAACAATCTAAATCAATTCCCATACCCCACTTCCAGAGGAACACAATAAAACAACACATGGGCAACTAGGGGAGAGTGTCATCGCATAGTCCTACATGGGCTGTCCTGTGCTCTTCCTCCCAACTGGAGGCGCCGGTCCCATCTATGGCTGTCCTGTGCTCTTCCTCCCAACTGGAGGCGCCGGTCCATAGGGTGACTCATGCGGAGCCGTAGACCTCTCGTGAGGACGAGGCCACGACCTTGCCAACCACGGCCTTCTCAGCCTTCCATTAGTCTGCAGAAGCACTAATGAAGACGAGGCATCCATTTTTAAAATCTTGCAATGATATTACTACCCAACCCAACCCTCCTACGTTAATTATTAGGTTTTCACTTATTTACTAACTCACTCGTGGGTTATCCTGAGCTCTTCCCCTTAAACGGGCCGTCGGCCCCCATGAGGAGCCACTCTCCCTAGGGACCCATCAAAACAAGGGGGGTTTGTACCATGCCACAAACATAATCATCAAAGTATGACAACAAAGTAATACGCGAGGCATAAACCATCTCGCAAGTAAAATACCATAATAAAATCTCATAATTCGGTACACCCCAATAATAAAATGTAACTCAATAGAATTTCAAGATCAAAAAGATATAAATTCAACAAACCCAACTTCCTCTGGAAGACTAAAGAGTTACATAAAAAGGGGTTCCCACATCAAGGAAATAACAATGTCCCAAAACCCAATAAACCAACAAGATTAAATTTCAAAATTAAATAATTAAAAGTGATAACCTATTTAATTCCAAAACAGATTACAAAATAATTTTCTTTCCTAAAATACAATCGTATTACAAACAGAATAAACAAATAATGCTGTTAAATCAGCAATATCCTTTCAAAGTTGAGAATCCTATAAAACAGATTTATTTCTATTTCGCTAAAATTTTCATGGAAACAATTTTTGCTTTATTATATTTTTCTAAAACAAAACAAGAAACATAATCTAACTATACAGATTTATTTTCTAGATAATAGCTGAGTTACAGAAAATAAAATATAAATCAAAACAAAATGTCTATTAAGCAGTTTAAACAGTATAGATATATTTTCTTCCAAAAACTATTGCTTTAACAGAAAAATCTCATTTAAATCAAAAACGAAATAGAACAGAATATATGCATTTATGCCTTTGTTTAATTATCAGCTATATACAACAGAATATACTCATCAAAACAAAATTTACTATATATATACTTTTTTTTTCTTTAACAGAAAACACAGAATA
>VDFB02120283.1:0-28628 GCA_007258455.2 Sequoia sempervirens | reverse complement strand
TTCTTGATAAAAGTCCGAATTTCAAGCTTTGAGGTTGACGAAATCTCCATGAAATAGGGAAAAGGAACCAAATAGAACTCAACTAGCTTGAAACAGAAAGGCGTCGGACTTTCTAAAGCTTTTGGCAATGAAAAATGTCAATAAAAACATAAAATCGGGTTTCTTTGAAGTCATAACATGTTCATTTTACAAAATCGGGCTTTTGGAATGACTTAGCAATTTTCATTTTGTCAAAAATGAAGACTTAAAACAAATTCGGGTTTTTAAAGCCATATGACAATTTTACTTTTTTGTCAAAAATGAAGACTTAAAAATTTCGGACTTTTGGGTCACTTAAGCAATTTCTGGTTTTTTAAACACTTTAGCAATTTTGCTTTTTGGTTAAAATTTCCCTATTTGCTGAGTTGTTCCAAAAACCCGAATTTGGTCAAAAAGACACTAAAAATGACTCAGAAATGAACAAAAATGGAAGCGAAAGAGGAAAAAAGAGTAGCCCAAAGGTTAATAAACCAAAAACTGAGATTTGTCACCCTTCGCACCTCGTAATGCGTGCCTTAGAGAGAAAAAGTCTCAAATTTTATAAATTTTTTGATTGGTTATCCAAATTTTTAAAACGAGTCAAAAATTTAGGATAACACTATTCACGGCGAGTGAGTGGTTTATGATCCTAACTCTAGATTGAATGCAATGCAACGTTGCTTTGAGATCAATGATCTCAAAGTAGAGTGAGATCCTTTGGGATGCCCTTCCATATAGGTATGATCAATTGATTGTTGTCATATGCAGTGTGATTGGTGACCATGGATTTCCTGTTGGATGGGGTCGGATGTTAGCCAACATGATGGAGTAGGGGACTGTTTATGCTTGGGGCCCATGTATGCTTGCCATGTTATATTTCCAGTTGCATGATGTTGCCTACAAAGGCATTTAGTCGATTAGTTGTGGGACTACTTTGCTTATGGTTTGGGCCTAGGAGCATATTGTTGTCTTCCGGTCGGTGACAGATAGAGATTTACCACTAGAGTTGCCTTATGTGTAACATGTATGGTGGAGTTGCTAAATAAACACATGTTGGTGATGTCAGGTACTGGCGACATGTTATTGATTTACTTGATTCTTTCACATGGAGACCATACAGGTAGTGCACCCCTTGGGTTGATGATGTTGAGCATCTGCCCTATGTTGGAAGATCAGGTATCTGATTGATCACACAATGTAGAGCCAACACATTATAGAGTGACAATTGTCAGAGTGGGTACTCAGGCAGTTTGGTGAGAGACAGGGGGAGCCTTTCGGTGTCATCAAGTTCGCGAGATTAGCTTGCAAGGTGTCCTAATGGGGACCGATGATCAATGTTTAGGTGGCAGTCTAGGAGTTTGAGTAGCTACAAGTTGTTCAGTGGGGTGCCCTAACAAATCTAGCAAATGCGAGTACTACTCCTGAGTTTGATTCATGGTGGGCTTGGCATAGGTTAGTGCCATTGATAGATCTAGATGTGCCAATGTCTGTGGAGAAGCTAGGGAGAGGTTTGCGGGGGAGACTGCACGGTAGAGACCGAGGGAGAGGAGATGATGGTGGTCGAGGTGGAGGACGAGGTGGTGACGATCATGGAGGGGGTGGTGGAGGCAGGGATGGTGGTCGAGGTGGAGATAGGGATAGAGACAGAGGTCGAGTGTTGCTAGTTGGTTGTAGGCCATTGTCACCCATCTGAGAGGAGGGGAGGAGGAGGTTAGGGTGGAGGAGGTGCATAGGGAGCAACAGATGGGGGTGGATGTCAACATAGGTGTTGATGTGGCTGTGCAGGAGATTGCCCAAGAGGTAGCCATGGATGAGGGGTTGCATGATGTACCTGTTAGGGAGGCCATCCTGGACATCATGGAGGAGGCAGAGGATAGGGGACAAGGACCCCAAGCGCAGATCCAGGCCCTATAGGCACATATACAAGTACTGCAAGCATAAGCTACTCAGGTGTCAGTGTTATAGGGATAGGTATCCCATCTCACTGCTGAGAGGGAGACAATAGTTATCAGGGCTCAAAGGGCAGAGCATCGATCCCTTCGGTTCATTGATATTGTCAGTGGGCCCGTGGCAAACCTTGGATGATAGTTGTATTAGGCTGGTCGAGCTACCGAGTATTACAAGAGATTGTATGAGGACATTGTGTTGGCTTTTGTGAGAGCACCGAGCTATATAGAGAGTAGATCTCAGGGTGGATCACATTCACATAGGTCCTAGAGCAATGGGTGAGTGTCAGGACCGAGGAGGTGATCTTATGACCGGCCACTCCTCCATCCTCACTAAGATGCCACAAGACCCTTTGGATAGGACAAAGGCAAGACATGCCCTTACCCAGGCATGCACCATCATAGGACAGGGGTAGCATAGGCTAGCTGTATTTTTGTATATGGACATGTATTTTGATCAAGCCCGCAAGCTTCATTTTTTATAGCCACTTGATTTTGTACTATGACACATTTTTTTGATATATATATGAGATACATCATTTTTGGTGACGATTATATGATGTGTTATGTGTATGCATGTTTCTATGTGATGGATGCTTACGGATTTATGATATGTTTATGCTCATGTATGGATGGATGCACATGATATTAATTTATGCTTATATGTATGTCCTGATGTATGGATATTTAATGCTTATGATTTATGATGCTATATGGATAATGATTCAAAAAATGTGATGCCATGCTATCTATCTTGTATTTTCTTATGTAGTATTTATGATCTATATGCACATGATATATGATGTTCTAACATGATTATGGATGCAGGGTGATGCCACTAATTTTTTTTTTGTGTCATAGCAGACCACTGAGATGATCGCGAGACTGACAGAAGAAATATTAGTGCAAATAAATAATTAGCGAGTGAAGGATAGTTAGATGGATCGTTTATCCAAATCAAGATTGATGTAATGATTGATAGTATTTGAGCTTTCAACAGTGCATGTTTTCTCATTATAGAGCATTTTATTATGGGACAAGCAGATGTATACACACCTAAGCATAAATTGTGAAGGCAACTTTTGTTTCCGTTTGCTTAAAGATTATGATATATGGACAAGTGGATAGTGTACACCAAGTTGAGACAAACCTTGGTGACATTATTATCCGTTTGTCAAAGATTCAAACATATCAGACAAGGAGTGCCCTAATTTAGATTAGCGATAATGGAACCTTGTTGGAATATGTGAGGAAATAACCATAGAGCATGCTAATTTTATTGCAAGAAAGTGTTAGCTAACCTTTGACTTGCATAGGATGTTTTGATTATGCTAGATAGAATCCGAATCACACACAAGGACCTTAGTTGCCCTAGTCATGTTACCAAGACAAACCACATACATAAATCAATAGAAAGAAACATCATGATCCATCATTGTTGCTCTAATCTCTTGTGGATATCATCAAGTAACTTGGGAACATGACAAGATAAATCAGATTAGATAAGACCGAACTAGACCAAATGAGTCCACAATTATTTAGATCTTGTTGTCCACTTGATAAGTGTTTGATATATTTTCAAAAGAGTGTGTGTCTATTTTAAGGAGTGAAACATTTCATGTAAGATACCTGGTCTAGTTTCGATAATGCAACACCCTAGAAGACAAATGTTTTTTGATAAGAAAGGTTTTGTTTGTAGAGAATTGATCAACCATTGTTGAAGGCTAGTTTGGTAGTTTCATATGTTATTCTATGATTTGGTGAGCTTAGTTTTGTATAGGATATCTTGTTTGTGTCCAATATGTTCGTTCTTGACAAGGGATAGTTTTATTATAAAACATGGATGGTGATGAAAAGTTTATTATGATAGACCTTAGGGGACTGACCTATGCCTCAGGGGCTCATCAATGATGGCCTTGTCTATGTGACACATGTAGAGGCAACATAGTTCGAATGACTTTGATAAGTGACAGTTTATTCTGGAATGTGGACTACGATGGACTGATGATTGATTGTGACAAACCCTAAGGGACTAACCTATTCCTCGAGGGCTCATAACTGGTTCACCTTTCCTATGTACATGCACAAAGGCAATGTAGTTCGACACCGTGGATTGACATTGTTTTTGACTTTTCTAACATTTTATGATTGTTTTGGATTTTCAGGGAATATTTGATTGTTTTTGGATTTTGTGATATTTTGATGCTTTTATATTTTTGGAATGTTTTAATGTTTTTATATTGTTGTGATATTGTCCTTGGACACCATGTGTAAGATCCTTTTGAAACCCTAGTTCAAGAATTTCCCCTAGTTCGGAATAGTACTAGTTATTATGAAAAAGGGATGAATATGATCAACGGTTGATGCTAAATGTTAATTAATCTCAGACCATGGAAGGGGTGAGAAAGCTTTTATTATGAAGGAGCCAGGGCTTGGGCTATTATAGACAGAATCAAATAGAATAGTGATAGATGGTAGAGTGGTAGTTGACTACACATGACACCTGTTTGCTAAGTTTTCACCATGGTACTTGTCCAAAACACCACTGAAATGGTTTTCACTATAGGACAAATTATTTCTCTTTTTCTTTTCTTTTCTAGTTTTCCATTTTTTATTTTTATTTTATTTTATGGGATCTCCAGAGATCATGTATTGTACCTTCAAAGGTGCATGCTATTGATCGGATTAGGTAGCGGTTCACCTTCAAGAGTAGCTAGTTGATAAGCACTAGATTTGTAGACTGTCGTAATTATATAAGGACATGACAAGTTAGGCTCAAACTTGCCTGGTTTTTCTCTTTACTATTGTTTCTTAGGATTCTCTTTTAAGACCATATCATCGATGTCAAAATTTCAGACTTTGACTCTTTTGTTGTAACTACGTTTGAGGCAATTCTGATATGCTTGCAAGTGGACCAACACAGTTTGTCCTCTTTCGTCTAATAGATCTAGCTCGTGTAACTTGGAGATTCGGTAATCTTCATCATCGATGAAATGTTGCATGAAAACTCTCAAGGATGGGATCTCAACCTCAATTGGTAGGATAGCTTCAAAACTGAAGACAAGGGAATATGGTGTAGCACCAGTAGGAGTACGAATGCTTGTATGGTAATCCCATAAGGCTGAATTTAGCTATATGTGCCAGTCTTGACCAACATCATTGACAATCTTTTTCAAGGTCTTTACAATGGTTTTATTCAACACCTTTGCTTGACCATTACCCAGAGGATAATACAGAGTGGCAAAGTGATGTTGGATATGGTACTTTTCACATAATTCCCAAACATCTTGGTTTTTGAAGAGACACCCATTATTTGTGACTATAGACAAGGGTACACTATATCGACATATGATGTAGTTTAATATGAATTTTGATATTTGTTTACTGGTGATGTATGTCATCAAAATGGATTCAATCCATTTAGTAAAGTATTTTGTTGTCATAATTATGTATTTGTGGCCATTCGTAGATGTAGGGTGGATCTTTCCGATGAGGTTGAGTCCCCATTGAGAGATTGGCCAAGGTGATGTAACCGAATGAAGTCCCTGTGTTGGTGTGTGTACTAGATTTACATGGATTTGACATTTTTTGCAATTCATCATGAAGTGGTAGGAGTCATGTTCCATTGTTGACTTGTAGTATCTTGTGTGAATAAGCTTTTTTGCTACGGTAGGACCACTAGAGTAAGATCCACATATACCTTCATGTACCTCTTGTAAATCTATTTTTGATTCTTCCATGTCAAGACATTTAAGAAGGGTACTATCTAAATTATGACAATATAGGGTATTGGCGATGCTAACATATTTAGCAACTTGTCGAGTAAAGGTTTTCTTGGTTATTCTACAAGTTGGGTGGGAGGATTTGATTGTGAAGGTAATCATATATGTCTCTATACCAAGGGGAGTTAGGACGAACAATCTCACACATGAGCTCGAATTTGAGGACATCGAATGTGGGGATTAAAAGTTGTTCCACTAAGAATTCGCACTAATGCACATTGTTTGGAATGTCCAAGAGAGATCCAATGGTGGCCATTGCATTAGCTACTTTATTCTAAACCCTTGGAATCTGTGTAAACAAGATGATATCAAAGTACTCTTTGACTATCCACCATTTTCTTGTATGATACCAGTTTGTTGTCCTTTGTCCCATTCTCATCATTGACCTGTCGAACCACTAACTATGAATATCCATATCCATGCAGGTTTTTCATCTTCCATCTGATAACTTCCCTTAGACCTATTAGTAAGGCTTCGTCTTCAACAATTTTGTTTGTGCACATGAAGGCGATCTTGTATGACTTAGGGATTGTGTCCCCTTGTGGTGTGATAAACAATAAACAAGCTCCTAAATCATGATGTGTGTAGGATTTGTCAAAGTACATCTTCCATGTTGTAGATGTATCCAATGTGAAGATTGCTTCGTAAGGGAACTTTGTTATGAGAGGTTGGAATGCTTGTGCAGTAGCATCTGCTAACTAATCGACAATGACCTATCCTTTGATTGCTTTTTGTTCCACATACTCTATGTCAAACTCACTAAGGAGCATTACCCATCATTTTGCTAATTTTCCTATTAATGTTGCTTTACCGAGTAAATACTTCAGAGGATCTAACTTGGCAATCAACTTAGTTTGTAGATTTAACATGTAATATTGTACTTTCTATGTTGCAAAGACAACAACAAGACATGCCCTCTTGATGGGAGTATAGTTGAGTTTGTATCCCACAAGGGTACGATTGATATATTATATTGCTCTTTCCTTCCTATCTTCATCATTTTTTTCCAAAAGAGCTCCTAGTGTAGATGATGTGGCTGATACATAAAAGATGAGTGGTTTCCCATCAATGGGCGACATTAGAATTGGTGGCAATAGGAAGCAGTCTTGGATTTGTTGGAAAGCCTGTTGTTAAGAATCGGTCCATTTGAATGGTACATCCTTGTGAAGGAGATATTGAAATGGGTGGCACTAGTTTGCCAATTGTGCTATAAACTTGTGGATTGGATGTAGTTTACCCTGTAGACTTTTGAGATGTGTTAGATTGGAAGGTGATAGAATGTCTATGGTGGCTTTCACCTTTGCAGGATCAACCTCTATGCCTTTGTGCAAAACAATGCATTTGAGGAGATTCTTGGAAGTTACACCAAAGACACATTTCTTTAGGTTCAGTCAAACCTTATATTATTCCAACCTTGTAAATATTTTTATCAAGTACTGCTTGGTGACTGTCCCTTGTGATGAATTTTCTAGTAGGTCATCAACATAGTCCTCCATCAGTTTGTGCATCATATCGTGGAAGATTGTATTCATCACCCTCTGATAAGTAGCTTCAGCATTTTAAGGCCAAAGGGCATGACATTCCAACATTAGGTACCCCATGGGTAGGTAAAGATTGTCTTATGTTGATCTTTAGGCGCAATTTTGATTTGGTTGTAACTAGAGAAACCATCCATTAGCGATAGCATCTCATCTCTTGTTGTAAGATCCACAATCATGTCTATGTTTGGTAAAGGGAAATCATCCTTCAGACAAGACTTGTTCAAATCTCTAAATTTGGTGCAAATGTGTATGCCCCCAGTCGGCTTGGTGACTGGTACTCGATTTGAAATACATTATGCATAATCTATAGGTTTTATGAACCTAACATCCAACAATTTCTTCAACTCTACTTTGACTAATAAGGCAATTTGCGGGTGCATCTTCCTCAACTTCTGCTTGAAAGGTTTAGCATTAGGAAGAAGAGGTAATTGATAAAGGACTAGTTCGGGGTCTAGCCTAGGCATGTCCACATAGGACCATGTGAAGTTGATTTTCCTTTTAGAGAAAAAGTCGATGAAACTTGACCTCTCTATATCTATCAAGGACGTTGCAAAGTGTATGATTTTTGGATTCTCGAGTGTGTTGATGTTGACCTCTTCTAACTTCTTGACCAAAATTGGAGATTTCTCTTGACTAGTGAGTAGTAGGTCCAACCTTCCATCCCGGGGTGCCTCAGAGAGGTTTTCACCTTCAGATACATCCTTTTTCTTGTCTTTTTTCATGTCTAAAGGTGCCTTTCGATTTTCACCTAGAGACTTGTTTTTCTTTATTTTTTCTATTTTGCAGCTGGAAGGGAGGACTGACTCCCCATAGTATGCAGCAGTGTTGAGGTCTATAGTGAAATCAACCTTCTGATCCCCACTAGGTATACCTTCTCTAAGTCCCATGAACTTAGCAATTGCTTCATTGCTTTTGAAGATGTTCAAGCTCAGTGGACCTTGTTGGTACCAATCAATTAATTAGGGGTGGACTAAGGTATGTTATCATCATTATTATTAAAGCTTAAGGATGAAACAAAAAGGGTACAAATAGATGAATCATGGAGGTCCCAAAAGGTATCTATCTAGGGTTGGTATTTAGTAGTTTGATTGGCAGGGGATGTGGGTTTGGTATGTTTCCTAGAAATCTCAACAATTTTAGAAGCGTTAACGACTTTCTTCGAGGATACATTTGTACTTGGAGCTTTCACTTTATGTGGTTGATATCCAATTCCTTTGTTTCTTGACTATTTTCCCATTAGTATAGGTCTGGTTATACCATGTTTCTACAGTCCAAGGCCATTGTGACCATCGTATCCTTTTTGTTTCATTATGTTGAAACCTTTGCCATATTTTTCCATAGTTAGTTCAACATGTATCTCATCCTCTTCATCTCTATATATCCATTTAGAGAGGTCTTCATTGATACATTATTTCCCTAGCTTGTCCCACTTGGTGAAGGTCGTAGATGGGTGATACTGAATTTCTACCTTGGGATCATTCTTGATATGATGTGGTATGCGATAATGTGTAGGTGCATTTGGTAGCTTTCCTGCACAGAATAGGCTTTCAATGTTGTACTCTCCACATCCATTGTCTTGGACCTGGACCTTGTTTTTAGGGAATTTTTTAGGCGAAGTTGAAGCTTTCCATGATAAAGAAGCAAGATCAATATAGTGTGATGAGGAGGGGGTAGTTGAACATTCCCTATGGCTAGGTACATGATGTTTAGGGGTACCTCTTAGGTTACTACAGTATTGGAATGGGTCTGGATCACCAAAAATAGTAATCTCTGCACCATTGTAAGGAAAATTCAAATATTGATGATATGTTGAAGGGATAGCCTTCATGGCATGAATCCATGGGTGTTCGAGCAAAAGGTTATAGTGAAAGTCCAGGTCCAAAACCTAACACACCATGTCCTATATAGTAGGACCCACTCTGATTGGTAGAACGATAATACCCTTGGAAGAGCGTTCTGTATCATCATATCCTCGTATCACAATTCTGTTCGACTCATCTATACAAGCCTCGAAGAATCCCATGGTAGTCACTAGTTTTAAAGTGCATATGTTCAACCCAACTCCACCATCTATCAGAACTTGTCTGATTTTGTGTTTGTTAATGTATAATTTGAGGTGTAAAGGTTCATTGTGATTTGGTTTTTGTGAAGTACAATCATGCTCAGTTAATGTTACATGATGGGTGGTAGCTAAAAACCCTACCATGGGCTGAAATTGATTCACATTTAGGTATGTGGGAATGGATGGATCTTGCAATGCTTTGTCTAGAATAGCCTTATGCTCAGGAGAGGTGTCTAGCATCTCAAGAATTGAGATCTAAGTAGGGGTTTTTCCTAGATGATCGAGTAAGTTATACTCGCATGTCAGTTGTGACTTAAGAGGGGCTCCTTGTCGAGTCACATTTGATCATCTTGTGGTAATTGCACATTTAAGGTTTTTGTTCTTGATAGTGATAGTGGATATGTTGTGATCTGATGAACATATATGGTTTATTGTGTACTCATAGGCAACATTGGTATAATTTGTTGTGTCTTTACCATCTTTTCTAGAATTGGAATGTTTTCTTGACCCATGGGTTTGCAAAGGATCCTTAACGATTGTATGATCGAAGTTAGTGGTTCTAGGTTGGTCATCAATTTGAATATCACCCTGCTCTATGTGATCCTAAATGATATTCTTTAGTTTAAAGCAAGCAGATGTTTTATGTCCTTTATTTCTATGGTATTCACAAAATTGTTGTCATTCCACTAGGTTGGTTTGAATGGACCTAGCTCATAATGTCTAATTTCACGTAGTTGGATGACATTGTTTTGTAATAGTTTATTCAAAACTGCCTCAATTGGTTCCCCTAAGGTTGTGTATTTCCGCCTTGGTTGGGGGGCCCTTGGAGGACCATACGGTGTTGTGTTCTGAACCACATTAGTGGTTGGACCTTATTTCTACGAAGGTTTATTGTTGTTTGTCATTGTGGGTTCTGTCAAATTGAACACAGGATGAGGTTTATTTACAACCTTAACATCTACAACGTCGTCTTTCATCGCATTTTTGTTTCATGACCAAAATTTGCTCGTCATTGGAATTATTGTGATAATAACTATTATTCTCTTTAAACATTTTAACAATCCCTTTGACAATGAGGGCTTTCTCGATGGAGATTGCTTTCTCTATAACCTCCTCAAACGTGTTTGAACAATGGATCTATAAATGGAACATCACCTCTTTGTTGAGGTTCTCCACAAAAATCTGGACTAGTTTTTTTGGTATGTGGCAAGCACACTTACTCGCTAAGCTTCTCCATCTTTGCAAGCATGAAGCGAATGTATCGCCATCCATTTATTTCTTAACACACAAGTTGATGATGTTAATGTCGTTTGATATATTATAGGAGAAGTGCGTTATGAACTTATCCATTAGTTCACTCCAAGTGCATATTCCTAGAGGTAAGTGTGCAAACAATTCTATGGCTTGGCCTCTCAGACTATGGAAAAAGTCTCATAAGGTTTGCATGTTTGTGAGCCATGTCTGAGGAGGTTGTATGAAACTCTCGTATATGTTCAACGGTGTCTCCCTTTCCCTTATATTTGTCAAATTTAGGAATTATGAAACTCGTGGGGAAGGGGGCATGTAAATGCTCCTATCTAAAGGGTAAGGACATAGGTCCTCCATCGAGGGGGTTTTTCTACTCCCAATTATGTGCATTTCGGTCATTTGTTGTTGTGGCATATGTAACTATTGAGCCATCATATCCATGGGTGATGGTGTCGCTGATGTTGTGTTGGGTTGAATATATTGTGGAGAATCCTATGAAGGATTCCTGAAAGGATTGGTGTTATGATATGGAGTGAAAGTGAACCCATGTAAGTTTTGACTTTTTGCACTATAATGGTGTTGTTGCATGGGTGGAATATGTTGTTGATATTGTGGTGGTGGTGGTTGGTTAAAACTAGTTATGAATGATGAACCAGGATTGGCTGGTTGTTGTTGAGGGCGTTGATTAAACTCAGCTATGAATGTAGAACCATGATTGGTTGGTTGCTATGGTGGGGGTTGATTAAACCCAAATGTGGATGTCGAACCAAGATTGGTTGGTTGTTGTTGTGGGGTTTGATTGAATCCAAATGTGGATGTCGAACCAAGATTGATTGGTTGTTGTTGTGGGATTTGATTAAACTCAAATGTGGATGTTGAACCAAGATCGGTCGGTTGCTGTTGTGGGGGTTGATTAAACCCAAATGTGGATTTAGAACTAAGATTGTTTGGTAGTTGTTGGGGCAGAGTGTTTTTTACCTGCTCCGAAAAAGGATCTAGTCCTTGCCGAAGGTGTGTTTATTTTTGTGCAGTGGATGTTGTACCCACTTGTGGTCTTGAATATGAAGGATTGGTCTTTCGTATTTTATTTTGTGTGTTTGAATGGGTGGATGCAATCATAGTGTGGGTTGGTGCTATAGTTGTAGAAGTGGAGGCAAATGGATTTTTTGTTTGTTTGGTGAAAGTAGGTGGTGGTGGTGGAATATTCATAGTTGATGTGAAATGTGTTGTTCGAGTAGGCGACATGCCTATGTTCAACTATGATGTTGGTGGTGATGTAGTAGGTGCTAATGGTGGTGGTCAATTCATGGCACCTAATCCTAGTGTCACTGTATTCAGAGTCTCCCCTATGATTGTTGATATATTGAAGTTAGGTGGAATCCGAGCTCCGTTTTGTGGAAGTTACATGATGTATTTGTTAGGGTCTACTGATACTAACTCACGTCTATGATTCTCAAGATCCTAGGATCTTGTGACACATTTTCAATCTCTTCATGTGTGAGCCCTTGGTCTATGCCATTCAAAGTAATTCTCAAATGGGGGTAGATTTTGAGATTGTGAATTTGTGTGATCACTAGTTGTTGCACCAAAGTGAATGTCACTTGTTGGGTTGTACATATGATCAAAGGTGGAATCCATCTCTTTATGTCTTAATTGAGAACGTGTGATAACCATAAAAATGGATTGTATTTTTGACTTTTGGTTTCTTCTAGATTTGGATGTTTTGGGATGAATGTAAACTAGTATGAATCTATTCTATGTTTTCGGGATTTTGTGATGAGTTTCTGCAAATGCAAAATACCTTAGATATCTAACTTTGTGATCCTGAAATGAGATTACTTTAACAATTTTTTTGGATTGGGACTAATATAACCAAGCGTAAATCCTAAACCTAAAGTGATGATGGTGGTTTGATAAAAAAGTTGATTTACAACTAGACTTATGAGTTAAAAAACCTACTTTTGCTGATGGGGGTAGTTTGTAAAAATGAGGTTTTGACGATTTTCAAAAGATGACACTAGAATTGACTTCTAAATTTTGCTTTGGTTTTCAGATTTTAAGACGTTCAAGATGATATTTCAAGGACTTGTGATATGAATTTAAAAGATGAAATGTTTAATCTAGGAAAGCTAAAAGTTTGCTAGAAAATGTAGGAAAGTGACTAAGTTGATTTTGAAATTCTGTGTAAATGAAAGTCAGGTTTATGCACATTCTAAAAATAGACCCTGTTTTATCAATTGGACAAATGCAACAGAGAAAACTATGGATGTGCATAAAATGTCAACTATGATGCAGTCTACAACAAATGTGTTGTAGAACTTGATAATTGCGACAGACATAGATGCATTGTTCTTGTTGACTAAGGTGGGTTTTTGAATTTTGATAGACTTTTGACCACAGATGCGGTGCATAATACAACAAATGCATTGTAGACAAAGAGATGCAAATTTTTGATCGACAAATGCATCATAAGAGCTAACGAATGTGCCATATTATTTTTGTGATGTAGATACATAGTTGTGGCACACATGCTAACAAATGTGATGCATTGATTTGATTAGAAAAAAATATAAGGAACCCTAGGACCTTGATTAGTTTTTAGATTTTTTATTTTGATTCAGTTGTGAAAATATAGAAAATAGTGTATACAAGTTTTTAGTTGTGACTTTTAACAATAGTGACGAAGATAAGGCCCTAAGGCCAATTGGATTTATTGGTAATAATAAGACCCAAATGCACATTCACAACATAATTAGTGGTAGAGTGGGTTTGCAATCTTTAAGTAGGCCCACCTCCCATTATAGGGGTAAATACTCAGAAAGATCGAATATTTAAACAATTAGAATTATTGTAAAATACCTTTTCTATACGAAGGTGGATAATAGATGTCCAGTGACACAGGGTCGTTGACAGATGCCATGGGCACACCTTCTTTCTCTTCTTGAGAGGATATTGCTAGAAACCCAAAAAGACTCTATCTCAACCCAAGAGAGTACATGGTGAGTAGCTTCACACATTGATCATGTCGTGTTGCACCAATTTATAAGATATGACCAAATAGGACTTTAGGCTTCTATAACAAGGGTTCGTAATGGAGGTGCTCTGTAAACACCATGACATACGACAAATGCAAGACCAAAGTCTCTAACCTGTGTCTCAAATCACCTAGGACCACTAAGGCATGCTATGTATGGCACAAGTGGATTGAGCTCACCTTTCAGTTTCTGCCTCTTTATAACACCTATTGAAAAAAATGTGTGCGAGGTTGAACCCTGGGGTGTACTCCCATGCAAGCCTCCTACTTAAAATAAAAAGGGAAAGTTTTTAAATGTTGTTATTTCTCATCACCTAGGATCACACGAGGTGTGCAAGGGGAGAGGATACTTTAAACAACACACTTTTTGTGGATTGAATCGCATGTGTGCAAGCACATAAGACACATTATACACTTGTTCATTTTAAGTACACCAATGTAAATGTGCAAGTTGTATATAAATTTTATAGCACCAAAACAAAGTATTGCATGTTCAGTAAGAATTGTTCATTTTAAACCCAAACAAAGATGGAAGTTGTGGGTATATTTTAAGCACCAAACAAAATGTTTGAAATAAGATTCTTTTTCAGTGCACCAAATTAAATATTCAAGATAGGGTTTATTTTAAATGACTAAATGAAATGTTATAGATCTCCCAAGTGACCACCACATGTTGGAAACAGAAGGTTAGTAATAGAAAACCATTACCCTACTGAAATTGGACTGTAGAAAAGTAGACATCAACATTTTATACCTTTCTTTCTAGTGACAGTCAGATGCAGTGCACGGGATGTCGACTACGGTGCACTATTTGACGAGTGTAATACAAGAAAAATAAAATGTGGTGCACAGAACATCGACTATGGTGCAACGTTCTATGATTACAGTGTACCTGTTCAGACCTGCAAAAACACAAAGATTAAAACATGATGGATGTGGCTCGGTAAACTTCATGTGTGTCACACTTGCACATATATGTGTTTTAGATCTTGACAATTGCATTGCAGTTCTCGACGAATGCATTGCAAATCTTGATGAATGCATTGCACTTCTTGTAGCTTCAAAATTCTAAATTCTATACAAAAAGCTGTTATTTACGTGATTTCACATTAGGTTCACTAGAATGTAACTTGGAAAAATGGACATTAGTCTTAATGGAGATACATAATTAAAGCAATAACCACAAATCTGCAATTCAATAGCTAAATGCAATCCCAAATCAATCAATAGAAAACAAGCAACACAAATAAAATCAAAATCAGTTAAATAATACATTTACCTTCACGTGTTGACATGAATTACTTCTATTGTCCTCCTTCAGTTTTCTTTGCTCTCATATTTTAGTATGATCTTCTTTGCTTGAAGCTCAAAAGTGTGTGAATGATAGCAATGATGCAAAACTCCAAAGTTCGTGGTTAGCCATCAACGTGATGTGAAGGCTGATTTTATAAAATTGTTGGATTTGAATGAACAATCCAGATTAAGAGGTGCAAGATCAAGATCAATGGTTGATAATTGTTGAGAGGAATTGATTGCCAAGTTAATTGACAACAACTGGCTACAGGATTCCATTAACTGGTTGCATGAAGAATTGATTGAAGTGTTAACTAATACTGACAATTAGTTAACTAAATTGATTTATTCGAAGACTTGAAGTGAGTGAGAGTACAATGAATTGATTGTTCAGTGAGTTAGAATTGATTTATCCAGTCAATTGGAAGAGTGTTAGTCATGGAAGAGGGAATTATGCATGATAATATTTAATTAAATAATTAATTATTGCAGGAATGTGCAAGTGAGGATTAATTAATAAATAAAATGTTTATTTATTAATATTGAATGGATAATGTTGAGACAAAATAGGGGAATTAAATAATTAATCTAATTATTTAATCTAAAAGTTTAAATGTTGTCAATTAAATAATTAATAACAATTATTTAATTTAAGAAGGGTGTTGAATGTTAATTAAACAATTAATGATAATTATTTAGTTTAAGAAGGGTGTTTAATGTTTTTTTTTTCGATAAAAGGCCATGGCCTAACTATTTATATTAATATATTTAAAAGTATTACATATATAACCAGATTTATAGTACTGGTTATTACATATCTTTCATTAAAGTAAAATTGTGCCAAGTATATATAGCACTTCTTCATGAGATCACAACTGTCTTAGATAATAGCAAATACATATGAAACCCAAAATGACATATACTAAATTTTACTAGTTTCATTCTTCCATGAAACTAGCAGCTTCTTTTGTTCCTTGTCGACTTGCATTTAAGTACATGTCATTCTCTCCTTGGCCCTCCCACAAATCACCATTTTCTCCTTGACCTTCCATAAGATCATTTTGATTAAGTGGGTTGAAATTGAAACTAGCTAGAGCACCACGTCCATGCCTCTTGTGATGAGACACCAAAAAAGAAACTGCAAAAAAAATCTCCTTTATGCTATTGACCATCTAAAAACTGAGCTCATGCAAGTGCAAATTCAAAACCTTGTACATGACCCAAGATTCATCATTGTTCAATCGTTTCTTTACTCCCTCATACGTTTCCCTGAAACATTGTTTATTTTTGACATAACTCTTTGGGAACAACCCACGAACATACCCTCTTCCTTTATCCAAATTATAGGATTGCATGCTCCTCAACAACTTATCCTCCCCCAGAACATTCCATTGAACAACCTCTTCAACCACAATTTCAAGGAGTTCTAAAGACTGTAAAAGGTCCATAGCATTTGACAAGAAAGTAGACAACATCTGCGAGGGGAACAAAAGCCTTGGAGCTTTTAGACTTAAAATTTCTTCACCAATCACTATCCTAACACTATCAACTAGACTTGGACAAGACACATGAAATATTAGTGACAATTCAAATTTATTGATTTCCATTGAAAATGGGCACTCCCCATCTCTAATTTGAATAGGCACCCTGAAGTTCTTCAGTACATATTCCATTGTGATCCCATAGATACCAACCCAACAAAAAACACTTACAAAACACATAGCAACCCCGAACACCCTGAGACAAAGTGTGGAAAAAACCACTTGAACTTGTGACTCCAAGCAATTCCCACTATTACACAGACTCCAGTGAAAAACCCAGACCAAGAAATTTAAACAACAAGCTTTGCTGTTTGGAAATGTGAATAAGGACCTCCTAGAAAAAGGAATACGATTCAGCCTTCCTAACTGGAATAAGGAATTTTAGAAGATAGGCGTACACATCTTACCACTTCTCAATGCACGTCCACAATGGGTGAATGCCCACGATTGCTGAAAAGAGAATTGAACCACCTTTAGAGCAACTGGTTTGAAAAAGATGAGAATGAGAGGCCACCTAAAAAATTTAGTTCACCAAAAGTGTACATGGTATTGAAAATGCAAGGCATTATATAAAGGCAACCTTATGCTTCTTGTAAAAATATGCATTAATGATATATCTGCTCGCAATATGAAACAAATTACCTCACATGAGAAAAATATTTTATTTGCCTCACAACTTAACCAAGCATAATTACTAAGATGATGTTTAACCTTTGATAAACAACATCATGCTTTCTTCATGCCTTAATTCTGCTTTATTGCAAAGACATGTATTAACCTTTGATTTAACATGTACATTGAAATGTGTACTGAGTTAACATGCACACTGCACGTGTCACAAGTGTTTTTTTCCAAACATAATGTGTAATGATTCTCTTGCGATCTTCATAACCTTCAAGTGAGCATTGCTGAAAAGCAAGCATGCCTAGTAATAATTTCCTTGCAAATTTATGCATGCTAGCTGTTAATTTTGAAGCTTCATTCTTCCCAAGCGATGAACACCTGTGATGCCATTTCAAACTGCACACCATCATTGTACTTCTTTGTACATATGCAAATGTCATCACCTTCCCTCCACCAGAGCAAGAATGGCCTTGATTTTGCAAATCATGCTAACATGAACTAAGTTGCCTGTACATGAAATTATTCTTTTGAAATAAAATAATAATTTGCAATGAGCAATCCCTACAAAACAAAAAACCAATTAGAATATCAAGATTTTACTATCCTACTTTTTTCAATGTTTATTATATCTTGCAAAACACCTATGCTCATGTTTGCCTCTACCCCATATAAAAAAATTTATTGTTCTTACTCACAACCTTGATTTGCTAGATAATCAACTAACTGATTCCCCTCTCTATAAATATGATTTAACTTAAAAGACTCCAGATTGTCTAATAAGCACCAAATTTGTTCCATATCATATTGTAGCTACCAACTACCAGACCCTCTATCCCTGCAAGCATTAATGATAACCAAAGAATCACCTTCAATTTGAACCTTGGAAAGTTTTAACTGTTTGATTAGGTCCAACCCAAGCAAAAGAGCCTATACGTTTGCTTGATTATTAGTCCCAATGGGTAGACGAACTAATTTTTCCCCAATAAGCACTCCCTCATGATTTCTTACTACTACCCTTGTACCTGAAATTCTTGGATTACCTTGAGCTGCTCCATCAAAGTTTAATTTCACAAAATTTGTAGAGGGGGGAATCCATACTACCTTTTTCCTATCTTTCTTCAATTCTATCTTTAGCTTATGACTACCTTTGAAAGGGATAACTAGTGATGGCCAAGCCTTGAGTTTCTTTGCATCCCAATTTGTGAATTTTGACCCAACATTTTTAGAATTGACTACATATACATTTGTGACTTCACAAATCAACTTTTTCGGGGTTGATCAACACTTGGTCTACACTACAAATCTGCTTACAAAAAATCCTCTTGTTTCTCTCCCACCAAATGCACCACACAACTGAAGAAGGAATGATTTTCCAAATTCTTGCAAATAGCGAAGTCTTATACAAAACTGGTAAGCTTGTAAACATTTCCCAAAGATTAGATGGAGAAGGAGAAGGCCACCCTAATTTTTGTTTTACAAATTCCCAAAATGAATTTGCAAAAGGGAAATTCAAAAATAGGTGATCTACCTCTTCCATACTTGAATCACATAGAACACATTTAAATGGAGCAACAATTCCCAGCTTGACTAACCTTTCACTTGTCAAAATTATGTGCTTTAATGCCAACTAGGAAAAACACCCTACCTTAGGAAGGACCATTTGATTCCAACAGGATGATACAAGCCTTTGAGACTTTACATGTGCTTCAACATTCATTACTGCCTTATAACCCAATTTCATTGTGTAGTTCCCTAGCTTGGAGGGTGCCCAAATGAGTTTATCTACAATTTTACAGTATAATACAATGCTATCACCCAAGATCTTATTAAGTTTTGCTTGTTGATTATTTGTAATAGAATTATGGCTCAATTTTTTCCATTTTACTTTCCCTGTATGCTCATCAATCTCATGAATATAATCTTTGACTTTCATGCCCATGATTTGAGTCGAATAATTTTCCGCTACCTGAAAATCATACAATGTGTACAATGGAGAATAACCGTTCCATCATTCCCTCTAGAAATGTGCCTTTTCACCATCATGAATCTCCCATGTTAAGTGGGGGATAATTAATTTTCTGCATTCTAGCAAGAAATTCCACATTGCAGATCCTTGAGGTGGGTTTGAGATGGTAAGTATGCGATCCGATACATCACAATCTAAATATTTCTCTTGCATGATCTTACACCACTTAGCCTGTGGTTTTACATCCATATGCCAAACCAACTTGGCACCTAGAGCCACATTTCTCGAGGAAAAATTATGAACCCCAACCCCACCTTTTAACTTATCCATACAAATGTTATGTAGAGAGATAAGTGGTGTTTTCTTCTTGCCGTCCATGTTACCCTTCCATAAGAAAGATCTGATCAATTTTTCAATTTCTATAATAACAACTCTAGGAGCCTTCAAAACAACCATGAAATATTTTGGTATCGAAGAGAGAACATATTTTATCAATAAGATTCTTCCTAAAATAGATAACCAATACCCTTTCCAACCTGCTATCCTAGATGGAATACTATGAATAACTTTATTCCAGTATGAGATCCTATTCGACCCTGCAAAGAAGGGAATACCCAAATACTTGCATGGAAGTTATGCCACTTGAAACCCCAAAATATGAATGATTTTAGCCTTTCACAAAGGGTTAGTATTAAACACATAAACCTTTGATTTACTTGCTCTCAATTTTTGGCGAGAAGCCAAAGTGTATTTATCTAAAAGAGGTTTAAATTGTTTTGCTTTAGATATTGATGCCATACTAAACAAAATTGTATTATCTGCATATAAAGAGTGTGTCACTGTTAAATCTGTGGCAGGTAACTTAATGCCTTTCAGCATGCCCTGAGGGTGAGCCTTGTTAACAAATATACTCAATGCCTCTGCCAATATCATGAAGAGAAATGGAGACAAAGGGTCCCCTTGTCTTACCCCTTGATTTTAACTAAAGAAACCTAACGGAGTACCATTTACAAGAACTGAAAACTTTGCACTTGCCAAACATGAGTAAATCCACTTACACCACCTTGACTGAAAACCAAACTTTTTCAAAATTTGCATTAAGAAAGACCAATCCACTCTATCATATGCCTTCATCATATCCAACTTGATGATTAATGATGAAAGATAATGTGTGGATATAGAATGCAACACTTCATGTGCTACTAAAGCACCTTCAGTCGTCTCTCTACCTGGAACAAAACCACCCTACTCAGTAGAAACTATTCTAGGAATTATATGCAATAAACACAAATAAATTGCTTTGGTGCAAAATTTTATAAACTGTGTTGCAAAGTGAGATAGGCCTAAATTTTGAGAAAGAAGAGGGATTGTGGACCTTGGGAATATGAGCAATGTGAGTTTCATTGAACTGTTTCAACATAGATCCTGAACTTCTAGATTCTTTCAGTGCATTGAGAAAATCATTCGCAATGAAATCCCAACACTTCTGATAAAAGCATGTTGTGAACCCATCAGGCCCTAGTTCCTTATCTGGAGGCATGGAGAACACTACTACCTTTAATTCAGTTAAAATGAATAGTTTTAATAGTTGAATATTCTCCTCCTATGATACCAAAGTCAGAATTGCATCCAACATTTCTTCCCTTACACTCCCAAGCTGATCTGAATTATTATCTGATGCTGACAATAAGTTTGAAAAGAAATTAACCCCTTCTTGTTGAATTGCATCATCGTTTGTTAATCTTTCTCTCGTTTGACTATCCAGTATAGAGAAAATTGTATTTTTTGCTTTCTTTACCTGTGCAAATATATGAAAGAACTTAGTATTTTTATCACCTTCTTTCAACCACAATTCACGCGACTTTTGATGCCAATAAATCTCTTGTCTGACTACAAGCTCTTCCCATTCTTCTTGCAGCTTTTTTTGTAATTCATAAGAATTTGGACTCAAACCATTAACTATGATCTCAGAGTTTACCTATGAAAATTGTTTAAAAACTTCCTCCTTTTGATGAAAAAAAATCTTAAATACAAAAGAACTCCAATGCTTGATTTTTCCCTTCACATACATTAATTTTCAAGAAAAAACAAAACATGAATGCACCTTCCACCATGGGAGCCTTTATCCACCATTCGCACAACAAATTTACAAAATTTGGATGTCAGAACCACATCATTTCAAATTTAAATGAAGCCTTTGATTTTGGTACCCCCTTTTTATTATCAATGTTCAAAGATAAAGGAAATTGACCAGATCCCACTCAAGGTAATATTTCTGATAGCAAATCAAAATTTTCCATTATCCAATTTGATGAAACCAAATACCTATCCAAACACACAACTATTTGAAGAAAATCTTTGCATTTGTTTGTCCAGGTATAATTTCCATTACCTGGTTTTATATCAAAAAATGAATTGGTTTGAAAAAAATCATTGAAATCCTCCAAATTCTTCTTAGGAGGAATGATTTCACCCTTCTTCTCAGTCAAAGAAAGTATTGCATTGAAGTCTCCAGCTAATATCACTTTCTCTAAATCCATTTGATACAATGTCTAGTTTAACTCTTCCCACAACTACTTCTTACTAGCTGTAGAATTTGATGCATAGATGTTGAGAAGCCAAAAAATTAGATCAAAGTGTGGTACCTTCATTAACTGCTAATGTTGTTTATTTGTTGAAGCTTCCACTAGCACAAAATTAGAATTCCACAAAGTAACTAAACCTCCTATTGCACCTTGCACAACTAAATGACAATATTTCCACCTTTCCCATTTCTTAATGGCAGAGTCAATGTTTTCTTGTGATAACGTCAACTCCTGAAGTAACAAAATGTCAACCCCACAGGCATCAATTTGATGTTTGATACGAGCTCTCTTGTTAGGGTCATTAATGCCCCTTACATTCCACGATATTATCTTCATAACAACTTTGGAGAGCAGTTTGCTCCCCTCAATCTCTTTTTATTACTACCATCCAAGGTCAATTATGTCCCCATTGCTATCTCCTCTTGAATCTTGAGAGCATTCAATTTTTGGCCTCTTTTACTCGGTGACTTTTGAGCAATTGGTGACCGAGAAGGGGTTTGTGTAACTGATAGAGTTTGGGAGAAATCAAAATCTTCAGTTCCCTCTATAGTCTCCAACCCTATACTGAGAACATCTACTGTTCTTGAAAAATCCTTTTCCCCTGACTTTGTTGATGAGGGGCTAGGTTGAAAATCAAAATTAACAATAGAAGTTTGCTAAAGCTCTTTCCTAGTTTCCTTAATGATTTCATCAATAAACAAATTACCTACCATAGTAAGGATGTTATGAGCTATTCCCTCTAGTTTACCATCTTCTAACATTGATTGCATGTCCATTAAGCCTAAATAATCTATAGGCTTCTTCTCCCAAAACCCCTCATCAAAGCTTAAGTCAACCAAAGCTAACTGATTATCACCAGAGCAAAATTTTGATTCATTAGATACAGCCAATGATTATGTAATAGAGTCGTCCCAAACCAAAAAAAATGAGATTGAACACACTTGCTGAAATGAAACTGAGAAATTAGGAAAATACAAATGCAAGGATCTACCATTCACAAATAATTGAGAATAATGGGGTAGATGAAGATGAGTAGCAACAAAAACCCTCCCCAAACCTAGTTTTTCAACTAGATCCAAACCAACACTTGAACAGAAAGCCTTATCCTTTGGCTTTACAAGAAAATTTTGTGCATTTGAAACATCCTCAACTGGGAATGTACGAATTGTAATGGAGTGGTTTTAGAAATGAAAAAAGAACCTTGTTCCATACTCGAAGAATGAGTCCCAAAATCTAACTTCCTAACTAAATCAAACCCACTATTGGAACCAACAACCTTTTCCATAGGCCTTGCAACAAAATCATGTACATTTGATTCTCCTTGAGATGGAAACTTCAAGTCTGTTGGACTATTTTGTGAAGTAGAACAAGAGGCTAGATTGGTATGCTTGAAATAAGTAGGACTTGTTGAAGATTTTTTTTCCTTTTCCTTAGACGAAAAATGAATATCATGATCCATCCTATGAAGATCATGCTCAACTAACCCCTGAGAATCCCGATTTGCATTTGAAAATAATTTTTCATGACCCAGTAGCCCCTGAGAATCCTGATCAGAATTTGAAACTAGATTTTTCTTACACAGCCTAATCTTATGATCCCAAATGTGACACTTTTTACACACATTAAAAGGATTCTCAATGAAAAAATCTTGTATAAAAAGCCTCGATTTTGATTTAATCCGTAAGACTTTTAGAAAAGCTTGCGTCGTATCCAATAACACACAGACTTGAACAAGTAATGGAGGGCTTTGAAAAAAATCAAAATCATGTATCAATAAAATTCCTAACTGATTCGCCAAAATTTCAACAATTCCTATTCTTTGTATTCCAAAGGTAAAGAATGCAGTTGAATCTAGAAAGGAATAAATCGAATTGAATCCGTTTGAGGATTAAAATTCATATGCCAAGGCTGAATAAACAAACCAGAACCCCCATAGATCCATGATTTAACCCTGTAAACCACATCTCTATATTTTTTCAAGGAAAAAAGAACAATGAAGAAACCATTTCCTCAATCTATATAAAAAGCTTGATTGACCCCTTCCCAATCATGAAAAAATAGAGATTTCAAATCAGAAATGGGAGGAGAAGCCTTCCAAAACTTACAGATTAGCGTTGTTTGTCGAAGATTTTCAGATTACAGGAATAACAAGTCATTTGAAAGCGTCACAACCTTCTCTCTTTTGCTATTTTTATGAATAGGAGGAAGCCGTTGAAAACTCTCGTTCTTCTTCCCCCACTTGCTCCTCTAGAAATAATCCCTACTCGCTAGATCCACTACAGACTTACGAGTAAACCCTTGCTTGGGATGACATTATTTGGAAATGTTGTTGGAGATGGTTCTTTAATCTATTGTGAACTTTCCCTATGGGCTAAAGATAGTTGATTACGCCTATGCTTCTCCAAGTGATGCTAATACAAAAATCAATTTAACACAATGTTATTAGGGAATGATACCTCTAATGGGATTTCATTTGGAAAGGTCGTTGGAATACCATCATTTGCAAAACCTAGAGTGCCAAAAGATAACGATAGATCACCATCTCCATCTGACCCACAAATGTCAAAGACATCCTACTTCTGCTTGGACAGTTGTTTCCTGGGGAAAGGACAAAAACTTGAGCAGGAAACAAAAGATTCTATCCAAGAATGTGTTAGAAGGTTTGTCATTGATGTCAAGACGTGGCTTCAAGTTGAATAATTCATTGTTAAGCTTAATAGAGTAGAATCACTATGGAGCAAGCTCTAATTGGAGCTCTAATAAATCTAAAGATCAAATTGAAAATAAATCTGTGTTGAAAATAGATCAGATTGAAATAAATCTGTATCAGATCAAACTTAACAATCGATTAAATCTGAAGAACGACACATCTTTAGATCTCTTGATATAATTGATGCTCTAAATGTAGCTGTTAAGAAGTTAGAAAGAAAGGAAAGAAGAACGACTGTTCAATAAGTACGAATAAAGGATAGAAACATTCTAATGTTAACTACATTTTTTTGAAGTCGGCAAATTCAACGTTTATTATAAGACGCGTTAACAAAAGTCATTAATAGTAATAGAAGTGAAAGTGTCCCTCATTCAAAAGACACGAGTAAAAGACTTTTTGAAGGAACGTGTTTTTGAAAAGGACGTGTTTGTGAAAGGGTGCGAATCAAATAATAATCGCTGCAAAATCTAATCTTTAGTTTTATGCTTGAAAAGTCATAACTCTCAAGAAGGATGCAATTTGAAAAAAAAAAGGAGGGACGTGACTTCTTCATTAAAAAATCCCATTAATCTGAAGAATGCGATTTCACTAAATGACGTGTTCTTCAGCCGAAAGATGTGTTTTGTATTTGAACAGATGCAAGCAACAGAAAGCCTAAGACTTTGAAAAGATGTGTCATTCAAGAATATAATTTTTAATTATGAGTTGATCAAAGTTCTAAATCGTTAAGAGGTGCAACTGAATACATATCTCACAGGACACATTTTTCTAAAGTAATACACTTTGTTTTGGAGCAATCTGGAATTAATAGTGTTGACAAAAATAGAATTAAGAAAAATAGAGTAAATCAAGCAAATCTGTTTTTGTTATGAAGAGGCAAAAAGTACGAGAGCAGGTGTGATCTTTCATAAAGAGGTGTGAAGCCATTGAACAACATTTATATGAGATATCCAAACCAAAGTTGCAAGGTGTGGTTGTAGAGAATAAGCAGTTCAGTCAAGAGTCCCATCTTCTTGTGTGCGCTTAGGGTGATATCTTTCATCACATAAAGCAGATTAGAGGATAGGGATAGTGCAGATATGATTGAAGGCAGTCATCTTACATCCATCAAGTCAAGGTTTGGTGCCTTGCATTAGGGGTTGGTGCTCCTCGTAGGTAGGTGCCTACTAAATTTGTAAAGGTTTAGGTGTTCCTTGTAGGTTGTATCCTACTAAATCATCTTTCTTGTAAATCTAGTAGGTTGGTGCCTACTTCCTTGTAAAAATCAGTTCAATAAAGTTGTGTCAACTTGTGTAAATTGGTTCATATAAAAAAGTTGATTGTAATAAGTTTAAAAGATTACAAATTGAAAGTTTGTGTTGATTTACTGATTCACCCCCCCTCTCAGTTAATCTTTTATGCTCTTCAATTGGTATCAGAGCAAGGTCCTTCTTGAAAGCCTAACCGCTTGAAGGAGATCCTTAAGAGCACAAATGGTGAATCAAAACAACACTGTGAAAGCACCCATCTTTGATGGGACTAATTATGCATTTTGGAATATCAAGATCGAAGCATACTTGAATGCACTTGGGTTTGATGTGTGGCAGTCTGTTGTTGATGGGTATTCACCTCCAGCTACCCCTCCAATGGATCAAGCAGGGAAAAAGAGAAGTGAAAACAATGCAAAAGCTAAGCATGCTCTTCTTTGCAGCCTAACAGATTCTGAATTTACAAAAGTCATGAGGTACAAGTCAGCAAAAGAGATTTGGGACAAACTTCAAAACATCTACGAAGGAGATGCAAAAGTTAAGAAGGAAAAATTGCAAACTGATAGAAGGAAATTAGAAACTCTCAAGATGAATGATGATGAAGATATTGCCTCATACTTTCTCCGTGTTGATGGAACAGTAAACATCATGAAAGTGAAGAAATTGAGGATACTTTTATTGTTGATAAGATTCTAAGATCTCTATCTACAAAGTTTGAGGCCAAGGTTGTAGTATTGGAAGAATTAACAAATCTAGACCAGCTAAAAAAGGATGAATTACATGGGATCCTTGCTGCCTATGAGATGAGGATTGAAGGAAGATCACCATAAAAGGAAGTCTCATTCAAGGCATCCAAAAAGGGCAAGAACAAGCATGAAGAAAAGGATGAAAAATCAAGTGATGAAGCAAAAGCTTACTTCATGGGTAAACTTAAGAAAGGAAAAGGAAAATACAAAGGAAAATTTCCTTTTAAATGCTTTAATTGTGGAAAAGTTGGACATTATGCCTCAAAATGTCCTCAAAATGAAAGCAGCTCCAGTGAAGAAGAAAAGGAAATCAGCAACAAGAAAAAGGGGAAGAAGAATTTCAACAATAACTCGAAGAAGAAGTTTCAAAAACATAAGAAGAATTTCTATTCAAAGAAAGACAGCAGCACCTCCGAAGAACAAAGTGAAGATTGCTCAAGCAATGGGGAAGATGAAATATTGTTTATGGCTGAATGTGAAGAACAAAATGTTGATCAAGAATGTGAAGAAGAAGAGGAGATAGATCAAGATTGCAATGAAGAAGAGGAAGTGGATCTTGAAGAGGAATTGCACTATGCTTACAAGAAAAATGAAGACTTGAAGAAGAAGGCTGCCAAGTACAAGTTAAAGATCAAAGAGATGACAAAAGACTTGGAGAATTCAACCAAAACCGTTGAAGATTTGAGAACTCTAATCATGGAAGCTAAAAGAAATGAAGAAGAAATGAAAAGAAAACTCAATACAAAGGAGATGAAATGTGACAAGCTGGAGCAAGAAATAGCAATGCTAACGATAGATATGGAGCAAACAAAGGTACAACACACAAGGATTGATGAAGAATCCAACAAGTTGATTGGGCTAATGAAGGCTCAAGATTTTCTTCAAAACAAAACAGGGGGCAGTTTTGAAGGACAATCCAAGAAGGTTGCTGACTCTAAAGAAAAATCTAAGACCTTCTCAAAGCAAGGTGAAGAAGAATGGATAAGTGCTGATTCTAAAAGAAGACTGAATACTAGGCACCTCTATGCATTTAATGGCTATTGTTTTCTATGCAACAAATTTGGCCACAAGGCCTTAAATTGTAAAAATAAAGTAAAAAATATTTCCAGCTACCTTAGGAGAGATTATAATCCTTTCACACCATTAATGGACTATAATAGTCTATGCTACAATTATAATAACTTTGGGCACAAAGCACAAGCTTGTAGGATAGTTTTTAATGATTCTCCAAATCAAAACAAGAAAGAAGATAAGTCCATTAAAAGGAAAGAAATGCCTATCAAAGTGTGGAGGAAAAAGGAGAAATCAATGTTCATTCAAACCACCTTACATGCGTAAAGTAAGAAGGATAGATGGTACATTGATAGTGGGTGCTCAAAGCACATGATAGGTGACAAGAGAAAATTCATCTCTCTTGAACCTACTGATGAAGGAACAGTAAGATTTGGTGATAATACAAAAAAACAAATAAAAGGAAAAGGAACACTTAGTCTAGATAATGGGAAAACAAAAACAGAAAATGTTTTGTATGTTAAGGGCCTAAAAGAAAATCTTCTAAGTGTTAGTCAACTTTGTGATCAAGGGCATAGTATCACATTTCTTTCTAATACATGTGATATCAAGAAAGATGGAAAGTTGGTTGCTCAAGCTGAAAGGAAACATAATTTGTATGTCTTAAAGGAGATAAGTTGTGAAAGTTGCAACTTAGTACAAGAGGATGAAAGTTGGTTATGGCACAAGAGGCTAGGTCATCTCAACTTTGATAATATTGTCAAAGTTAGCAAATCAAATGCTGTGAGAGATATGCCAAGGATACCAAAACCTTCTAATATCATTTGTAGAGAGTGTCAACTTGGAAAGCAAACAAGGTCAAGCTTTAAGCCTAAGGAGCACTCTTCATCAAAGCCATTAGAACTCATACATACAGATCTTTGTGGGCCAACCAAATCCAAGAGCATGAATGGAGAAAGATATTTTATGTTGTTGATTGATGACTTCTCAAGAATGACTTAGGTTGCATTTTTGAAAGAAAAATCTGAAGCTTTTGATAAATTCAAAGCTTTCAAAGAGCTGGTTGAAAATGAAGCAAACATCAAGATAAAATGTCTTAGATCAGATCGAGGAGGAGAATTCACATCAAAGGAATCTGAATTTTTTTGCATAGAACATGGAATTAAAAGGCAATTTTCTGCAGCAATAACCCCTCAACAAAATGGGGTTGTAGAAAGAAAAAATAGGACAGTTCAAGAAATGGCAAGGGCAATGCTAAATGAATCTAAAACAGA
>VDFB02120282.1:0-29759 GCA_007258455.2 Sequoia sempervirens | reverse complement strand
AGTGAGGCTAACCATGAAGGAGGAATTACTTTATTACCAACATCACCAAAATCTAGCACATAGACAAAGGGAACATACTAAACCATGGGTGATGCAACGGATGATGATCAATGAGTAACTTTTGAGTTCCCCATCACTGACCAAGCAAGGGCTACTATGCTGAAAAATATCCCTGCTTCAACATTACCAGTCTTATATGGGTTGGTGAATGAGGATTCAAACACATTCCTATTTGAATTTGATGTCCTATGCAGAATCTATGACTATACTTATGATGCTCATAGGCTCAAACTCTTCCTTGCCACTCTAAAAGATGCAGACCTGAGGTGGTTTATGGGATTAGGTATGTTGTTCCTAATTGGGATACCATGAAGAAAATGTTCTTAGAAAAATACCAAGACTATTGCAAAGGACCTAGTAGAAGGAAGGATGACATTTTTAGAATTTCACAGAAGGAGGATGATCCCCTAGAAGATTATGTGGAGAGATTTCAATTTTCCTTGAAGAAAAACCCCCAGAATAAATTATCAAAAGAATCCCTCAAGTTGGTATTCTTGAGGGGAGTCAATGAGGACTGTATGGATGCCCTCAACCTCATTGGAGGAGGGGTTATCTCTCAAATACCATTTGAGGATATTTGTAACGTCTACAAAAATTATTCTAGAACCTTCATTAAAAGGCCTAAGACATCCACTCTTGGAAAAACATCTGCAGGGGTTTCAAAGGTAAAATTGAGCAACTTGTTATCCAATGTGAAGGAGGATATTATCAGCCACCTAGCAACTCAGTTGGATACTCTCCATATTAATAAGAAGCAAGTGAGGCTATGCTCATTTAATATTGTTTAAGCTATAGGAAAAGAAAATAAAATTGCAAATACAAAAGAGTGGCAAGTATCCAACAAGATAAAGTTGAGAAACCTGATTTTTAGCCAATTGAAGAAGATGATGGATAGCTCTTTTATATAGCACAAAGGAGGCCATGGAAAAAAATACAAGGTATTCCACAAGACCCCCTTAGATTTAATTCATCCTTTCCTATTGGGAATCAAAATGTTTTTGCATGGAACTCTCAACCCTAACAAGCAAACCAAACTAGTGGTAAAACCCTCAACAATGGCCACATGCTCAGCCAAATTGGAACCAACAACCAAGTCCTTGGCTGCAAAAAAAATCCAGGGTTCTAATTACAATCCACAGTGGCCAACACACAGAATTAGTGGTAACCTCAGTGGTCGAAAGGCCAACAATGGTAGCAACAAAATATGAACTATCAGCAGCCTATGCTCCCTCCTCCACCACAACAACAATCTTTAATGCCTCCATAAAATCCTACATCCCAACCACCCAAGCAACTGCAAATACCCACCCAACCTGAACCTAACCCTAACACTAAGCATGTTCAATAAGATTATACTAATGAAGCTATGCAATACCCCACTTATGGGGTGGAGGTGAGTGATTTCCACCTCAAATTAGGAAAAAAACTTGCTGGACCTTCATCCCCTCAAATAATAGAGATGGATGATGAGGAACCTAAAATTGAAGATTTAGACAAATCACCTTTGGAACCTAAGTCAAATCAGGTACACCAAACTACCTCAAGTATTAAGCCACCTTTTCCTAAATGCCTAGCTATTCAAAAGCATCACATACATGCTAAGACAAATCTTTTAGGTCAATTAAAAGATGTGAGTATAAAGATCCCACTTATCCAAGCTATCAAAGATATCCCTATTTATACCAAAACTATGAGGGATCTATGTCTTAAGAAACCAAGTAGGAAAAGAAAAGATCCTCATACATTCCATGTCTTGGGAAACCTTGTAGATATCATGTTAGGGAACATTATTGTCCCTAAGTATATAGATTGTAGTAGTCTAGTAGTGGACATAAAGATTAATGTAACCCTTATTAAGAATACTTTGATAGACTTGGGGGCCGCAATCAATGTCATGACAAAAGAAATAACACAATTCCTTCAATTAGTCAACCTCAAGCCCACACAAACTGTTTTATAGCTAGTTGATAGGTCCACAATCAAGTCTAAGGGAATTATTGAAGACTTAGTGATTGTATTGGATTCTTGGGAATATCTTGTTGACTTTATAGTGTTACAACCAAAAATAGATCTTGCAAGATACCCACTCATCCTAGCAGACCTTGGTTAGCTACAACTGATGCATTTATAGGTTGTAGGTCTAGAAAAATGATAATATGCAATGGAACAATCACTAAGAACTTGGTTCTTTATCCACTGATGCAACCTTATGTTGACCTTGTGTTAGGGTTAGAAGGAAAATATCTAACAAGTTAAATGTAGAATTGATCTATAAAACAAAGAAATAAAACACACACAAAAATTATAGCAGCAACAAGACAACACAAAGAATTTAACGTGGTTCACCCAATATGGGCTACATCCACAAAACTGCATCCATCCAATTATTTGATTATCCAGTGCAAAACATATTACAATTTCATGAATAATTCCCTACTGCAACTCTCATCCCAACCAATTATTACAAGCTTTTAGAAGCTTCTAGAATTAGGGTTTTACAAAGTCATTTTTTATTTTTTCAGTGACGATACATGAAGAGTGTACAGTATAGCATGACTAGTTACCACATACCAACAATCTCCCACTTGGAGACTAATCAAGCTCCACACCAAACAATCTCCCACATGAAGACTGATCATGGACGACGTCACTGCACTTATAGCTCCCACTGGAAATAAGCACCTCAAGGACCCTATTTCTTTGTTATACTTTTAACCATGTGTGATCCTAAGAATTTTATCCTACTCTAATGCGCAAAATAGCTTAAAAATGCAAGTGATAAAAGATTAAAGACACTTCAAGATTAGCCAAAAGAGTGATCTAACGAGAAGGAAAATGGATAAAACAAAATGCAAATGATTTCACCTTCCTTGTTTTTGACAACTCCTTGATTGGCCCTTGCTTGGGATGATTTTGTGTGCTCCTTGGATGATTTCTTGAGTGACTAAATGCAAGATTGAATGTGCAAAATGATTAAAATGGATGGCTAGATGATGGTAAATGATTGAGAATGCAAATTGGCAGCATGTAGTTATCAAATGGCTAAGTGTTTAAAATGCCCTTGAGGAGGGGGTATTTATAGAAGAATTTGAATTCTCTAGAGAATTCAATGGTTGAGATTCATCCAACAAGGCCAAGATGAAGGGATATGGTGGGTTGAGAATCCACAAGCCCTCACATTTTGACATGTGGATGGTGAAGTGGCCAAGAGAAGATGAGGTGTAAGTGAGGTGTCAAAAAGGTACATGAGGTGGAGGAAGGACAAGCACCTTGGGGAGTGAGGAGATTTCCTCAAAAATGGATTCCTTGTCCCCAAGTGGGAGTGAAAGGGACATTTGAGGAATTTTTGAATTCCTCAAAAATCTACATGGGAAAAAGAAAGGTGGTTGGAGATATAAATGTGAATTAAAAATTCACATTCTTAGGAAGATCTAAAGGATAAAGGGTGAGCTCCAAAAAGGTGGGACTTGGTCACATGTGGAGATTGTGACAAGTCCAAGGTTCTAGAAGCCTTGGGACCTAGGATAAATAAATGTGAATTAAAAATTCACATGGGAAAGGGGGGCAATGCTAAAAGAAGGTATATGCAAAGGTTGGCTAAAAAGTGGTGTTAAATCTGGCTAATGACCTTGGTTAAGGTTGTGCAAATATTGGATTAGACTAATTAATGGAGGATTAGAGACAAGTGGAAAATGTAGGAGGATGTGACATTAATCTTTGATTAAGAGGATGCATATCATAATCATGAATTAATTAAATTAATTCAGATTAGGGCAAGATTATGGAAGATGTGACAAGGAGAGAGAAAGTGAAGAATTTTAAATTGATTTTAAATCAAAAGGGGAAAAATGACTAAATTAAATAAATTAGTGTATTTAATTTAGAGAGGAAGAAGGTGAAAGATAAAGCATTTAATTATTAAATCAAATACTTCATAGATATGAGATAAAAGATGTAATATTAATTTAATAAATTAATATTTTAATATGGTAGATGAAAAGTGATAAAATTTAGATGTCTACATTTTGCCCCTCTTTGAGATGGTGTTATGAAGTAGCATCATTTCAAAGAATATTAAAATATAAAACCTAGAAGGAGATGGTTAGATTGGAAAAGATGCCCCAGTCATCAAAGGGATGACTAGGAAGGAAGATGATGGGGGTGAAGATGAAGAGTAGGGATTGAGGATGCCCCCTCAAGAGGACATGCGGGTTGAAGAGAACACGTGTGTGCTCTCGAAATAGATGATGTGATGCAAAGGGAGATGAGGGAGATGATGCAAGGTGATGGATAAGAGAGTAAGTGATATGGAGATGGATGAAGCACAAATGGATGCAGAGATGAAGATGATGTTGCCCTAGTCAAGGTTCAAGCCAAAAGGGGTTTGATGATGGATGGAGTGTTGTCAATGAGGATAGGGAAGGATACATTCCAATGAGTGGTATTGATGAGGGAAGGATACATCCCAAAATACCACAAAAGGATAGGGAAGAATACTACCCAACGATGAGGATGAAAGTGTTGTTGATGAGGGAAGGATATATCCCAAAACAACCCTGAAGGGATAGGGAAGGATACAGATGGATGATGATGATGATGGGTCAAGGTGGGTAACAAGACTGGGGACAAGACCAAAGATTTGATTAGATTATTTGTGCGAGGTATGAGTTGATGAGGATAGGATTGAGATGTGAAATGGATGAAAGATATAAAGATGATAGGGGGAGTGTTGTTGATGAGAAAATATTGGATGGATAGATGAGGGAGAGTGATGAAGGGTGAAGGGATGTGGGGAATTTTGATAGATGGGAGGATGGGGGATACATGCAAGATGATGGAATGGAAAATGAAATGCAGTCCTAATGCGATTTGCCATCTTCGGAGCACTAATTTTTGCTATAGCATAAGACACAAGACACTGGGGTATGAAGAACCGGGGCGAATTAGTGTCTAATGCATGAAACAAACATAACAGATAAGAAGGCTATCCCAACACCCCAAAGCCACAAAGACCTTGGTCGGGCCAGGTATTGAGATAATTACAAACACAAAAGGATGCCCCATCATAACACAAGACCTCGGGGATCTTGGTGGGTACTACGTGGGACAACCAAGAAGACACAATCAAACAAAAGAGCAAGATATGCCCCTATGTTGACTAATCAAAACACACCATAATATGATGGATCATGGTGGCCTTGACAAGTGATGATAGGGAGTTCAAATGATAAACAAAATTCAAAAATATCAAAATATCACAATCAATTTCAAACGTCCTTTGCCATAGGATCAAGGGGATGGATGGGATTAATGAGGTCTGTTAGGAAGGATGCATCCTGTTGAGACCAAAGATGATGGATACGAAACTAAAAGATTGTTATGACGTGGGATGTTCAAAATTGATTGGATCTCATGATACAAGTGGATCTCATTTGTGAAGAATTGGCTAGATAAGGGCATAGTTTGATGGCACGACACAAAGAAGACAAGACATGGGACTGACACACCCTAAGAGCCTACAAGGGCCAGGGGCGATCAAGGTAGCCTTGCCTATGTGAAGCTGAGCCCTCATAGTTAGAGTGAAAGGTGGATGACTGACCAAGATGGAGACCTTGATGGATTGTAAAGATAGGATGGACAAAAGGAGAAATACCGATGATAAACGATATAAGGGAAAAGTGGACAATGAAGATCGATGATGGAACCCCGGGGGCAGATCAAATGATCGACCTTGCCTACGTGAAAGCGTAGGGGAAACGTAGTTCGACAAGACCAAAGGAAAACAATGGATAAAGGATGATAAGATGATAGGATAAGTGGATAAAAAGGTGGGACCGATACGACAAGATAGGATAGACCTGTTGGATTGGATAGGATGATGATGATCAGATAAAGCTCAGGGATGCGATAGTTATCCAAAGCATTAAAATGACTTAGGAGGATGATATGATAGATAGATGAGTGATGAAAAGTGATAAGAGATTGGAAAGATGGGCAAGAGAAGCAGGGGTGATGACGATGAGATAAATGGCATTGGGTTGCATGGGGGGAGGCCTATGGCTAGGTACTTGTGTGAGGTGTGAGATGGGATGAGATGGGATGAGGATAAAGATGGAAAAAGAATGGATAGAAAGGAATACTTTGAGGATGGGGATGGGAGAAATTTTTTTGGGGTGGATAGGAATATAAGAGTTAGGAGATATGAAAATGATACTAGGATAAATGAATCTGAATAAGGATGGGAGATGGGAGGGATCTTTGTGATAGACTGTTAGGGATAGAAAAGTTGGGAGATGAGGTGCTGGGGTAGTGGATACAAAAAGATAAGGATGGGGAGATGGAAGGATGCTATGATAAGGTGGATAGGAGGCAAGGAAAGTTGGGAGATGAAAGGATGCTAGGATAGATGGATACAAAAAGATAAGGATAGGGAGATGGAAGGGATGATAGGATAGATGGATACAAAGATAAGGATAGGGAGATGGAAAGAGGATGTTATGATAGATGGACCCAGGTGAAGGGTGGGAGATAGAAAAGGATGCTAGGATAGATGGATCACGAAGATAAGGATAGAGAGATGGAATGGATGCTATGATAGATGGATAGGAGATGAAGGGATGTTATAGTAGATGGAATCACAGTAAGGATAAAATGGGAGAGATGTTGTGATAGATTGATAGGGACAGAAGGATTGGGAGATGAAAGGGATGCTAGGATAGATGGATACGAAGATAAGGATGGGGAGATGGAAGGGATGCTATGATAGATGGATAGGGAGATGAAGGGATGTTATGATAGATGATGTATCCAAGGACTATGTTACAAAGGAAGTAGATGCCCCCACTCTAGATATGTCATATATGATGAGGCATGAGGGATGGAAGACGAGTGGATGGGAAAAGGAGATAACTAGAGGAGGATATGATGGGTGGCCAAGGAATACAACAGATCATAGATGAAGGGAATGTGTACCAAGAGGTGTCCAAAGCATGCATAGATAGGTGCCCCTATTTTGATCAAGATCACAAGAAGGATGGAGCGATGGGAGATAAATGGGATATGATGGTAGGATACAGAAAATAGGTGGGATGGAGGGGATTTATGAAGAGGATGGATAACAAGAAGATGGGTGCATAGTGGGCAGCATAGCAGATGGAGGGAATGCATATTAGGAAGTTGCCCACAAGTGCAAATGGGGATTTACGCATGATGCCTGTTTTCCAGGTTTTCATCATGGTACTTATCCAAGGCGCTTGTTTGCCAAGTTTTCACCATTACAAGAATTATTTCTCTTTACTATTTTTTTTTATTTTTTATTTTTGGATGTCATGTAGAAGGAGATGGGTAAGGATAAGGAAGTGGATAAGCAGATTTAGAAGACATGTGATAAGGATCAAGGTGTTATGAGCCCATGTTTGAAGTGACTGTTGGATGTTGGTGCAACCTTATTAGGATAAATGGATTATGCATGAGGATAAATTAGAGGGATTTGATGGGGTTGATACATGGGATAATGGATGGGATGCTGGAAAGGGTATGGATAGAAAGATGGGGAGGATATGTGATGGGGAGATGTGTTTAGGACCAACATTGGCACATGTGGTGGTGGATGTGGAAAGATAATAGGATTAAGGGATGGAGAATATGGGGATAATGGAGGAGATGGAATGGTGAATTCTGGGACATAAGGACCCAAAACAGACTTAAAAGATGAAAGGGGTGTATGATTAGCTTTTGGATTAGCGACTTTGGATGTTCTTACAGATTTTTCATGCGATGGCATTGCAGCTTTTTTCTTTGGGATCCACATGGTTTTGATCTTTGTTGTGGTGGGCCTTTATGGCCTATGGATTTGATGTAGATTTAGATTTTTCTTTTCTTCACCATGTCTTTTGGAGGGGACATGGAAAGCCATAGATTCATGTGGATGCTTGGATTTATGCATTTTTTCTTTAACAACCAAAGTGCTTTTAGTAGCAATGGGATGGGTGTGAGGAGATGGATGATGTGGAGTGATGGAGGTAGGAGTATGGAGATTATGTGTAGATGGAGGATGTTTAGGTATGTTCCTTTGTTGATCCTGATTAGGATGTTTATGATGGATGACATGGATAGGTGTTGAATGGATGAAGGGATGGATAGGATGAGATGGAGGAGGTGATTTTAGGATATAGGAGCCCAAAATAGACGTAGGACTTGGAGGAAACATGGGCACGGTAGATGGAGGATTGGAGATGGTAGATGGAGGGATATAAGGACCCAAAATGGATGGAGCAAATGAAGGAGGAATATGGACGGTGGTTTTGAGGTGATATGATAGAGGAGGGATGGCAACATATGATTTGGTGGAGCGATGGAAAGAGCCTATATTTATTTTGGAAGAGGCTTGTTGAGGACGTCTAGAGGTTGTACCAACATTTTTAGATTGTGAGTCATGAGTAGTACATCCAAGACCTTGTAGATACAAATGTTCTTTTAGCTTGGATGGGCTCTATAATACCTTGCTCATGAAGGCCTAAACCTTTTTCCTTGATAGTTCATTCTCTTGAGCATTGGATCTAGGATAGGATTTTTGTTATTCTGGAAGAATGATGCTAGTTCATTATTAGGTGGAAGAGGAGGGTTGGTGTATATGCTTTTTTTTCTTCTGTGAGGAGACCACCATGGAGGAATGTGAGAGGACCAAGGGGATATGCAAGCGATGTGGGGATAGCATTTTTAGGTGATGATGGGGGATCATGAGAAGGAGATGATGGGATAGCAACATCAAGAGAGGGAGTAGGGGCCATGATAGGATCTGGATTTGTGGTAGTAGGCTCATGCGATGGAGATGGAGATGGAGTAGTGGAAGCTTGAATGACAAAGGGATCATGGGATGGAATGGATGGGGGACTGTGATCTTGAGGTGGACTAGATGGGATGGTAGGATCTTGATCTAGAGAAGGGGATATGTTGGCATACTTTGGATTAGACTCTTGGCATGACTCATCATGTAGTAAGGGGGCATGGTAATAGAGTCTTGTTGGGACTCTTCAAATTAGGGGAAGATGGAGGGATGGAAGATTCATGAGGTTCATTGGAATGGGTTTTGGTGCTACTAGAATTGGGAGGAGTGGATTGGATTTGGGTGGATCTAGGAGTAGAGGGAGTGGATTGGAATTGGGTGTCTTCGATGGATTCGGTGGTTCTTGGAGTAGGAGGTGGGGGTTCAATGGATTTAGTGGGTTCAATGGTTTCAATGGTTTGAGCTGTACTAGGTGTGGTATGGAGAAGGGTCTCATCACTAGTGACCGTGGATGATGGATCTAGATGGCATGGTTTCATGACTTCAAGATGTGGAGTTGGGGATGGCTTCTTTGTAATGAGTCCTTGGAGAACTTCTGAAATGAGAGACTTGCATATGGTTGGCTTGGCTAGGGTGGTAGAAATGGATGAAGGGATTATGGATTGGTTGACTAAGGTTAGATGGAGGAATGGGATTAGACATGGACCATGAGTAGATGGGGATTAGGATTGGATGGAGGACTAGGAGTGGATGGATGAATGGGATTGGTGGAGGACTAGGAGTAGATGGAGGACTAGGATTGGATGGAGGGTTAAGGTAAGGATATTGGAGTTGAATTAAGATGGGGGACATGGATGTGGATTAGGACAAGAGGATATAGGTGGTGTAGTGGGACAAGAGGATGTGGGGGATGGATTATAATAAGGGTATTGGGATGGTGGATTATGATTAGGATATGTGGATGTAGGATTAAGGTAAAATGGTGTGGATGTAAGATTAGTATGGACAGACTGGGAAAGAGGATTAGGATAGGGGTCATGTATAGGGAATTGTAATAGGAATATTATGATGGAAAATTAGGACAAGAGGATGTAGATGTTGTATAAGAGGATGGTGTAGATGAAGGACTTGACAAATATGGGGATGAAGAAGATACTAGATATCCATTGTCAAAGGTGGCATAAGGAGCATGATTAGGCATGGATGAAGACATAATGGGATAGCTCATAGGAGTAATTGGATTTTGGAAAGTGGGTGGAGAAAGCTTACTAGATATGATAGCGTCAAGGGGATCTATGTCATATACCTCTTGATCGAAAAGACTTTTGTTATCATTGTCGACGTAATTAGGGTTTCCCTTGACCACTATTGATGGAGGATGAGGATTCATGATGATGACAGGATAAAGAGGATGGATAAAATATTTTGGATGGGAACAGATTAAAGCTCAAATCAGGATTTTGGTAAAGCTCAGATCAGGATTGGACAAAATCTCAAATTATGATGATTGGATGGGATTGCTTTTAATTTTGATGGGATGCGGTAGACAAATGATTGGATCGGATAGATGATTTGATGAATTTGATTAAAGTACTAGATTAGTTTGATTGGATAGGATCAAATGATTAGATGATGTTGATTGGATAATTGTGATTGGATGAACTTAATAGGATTGGGGTGCTTGGATTGATTAGAGGAATGGATTGGTTTGATTAGATAGGAATAAACAAAAGGTACCACTAGATAGAGCTCAAAAAATTGAGCAATTTTTGTATTTGAATGAAGTTGATACGATGCACAGTTTGTAAATGATGGCCCCAGGAAGTTAGGGGCGTGTCCACCTAGCAATGCGGGGCGTGGCCGCCTTGGGATGGTCAAATTCTTGATAGGAAGAAATGGAAGGTACCACTAGATAGAACTTAAAAAACTAAGCAACTTTGGTTTTTGGACAAAGTTGATCTGATGCACAGTTTGTAAATGATGGCTCTGGGAAGTTAGGGGCGTGTCCACCCCGCAAGGCGGGGCGTGGTCACCCTGGAATGGTCAAATCTTTGATAGGAGGAAATAGAAGGTACCACTAGATAGAGCTCAAAAAACTAAGCAACTTTGGTTTTTGGACGAAGTTGATCCGATGCACGGTTTGTAAATGATGGCCCCGGGAAGTTAAAGGGGTGTAGTCAGCTTTCTGCGGTAAATCAGGGGTGTTGACAGAAAAATTAGGGGCATTAACAGCTTTCTGCAGTAAATCAGAGGTGTTGATAGCAAAATTAGGGGCGTAGTCAGCTTTCTGCAGCAAAATAGGGGCGTAGTTAGCAAAATCAAGGGCGTAGACAGCTTTCTATAGCAAAACAGGGGTGTAGTCAGCAAAATTAGGGGCATAGACAACTTTCTACAACAAAACAGGGGTGTAGTCAACAAAATCAGGGGCGTAGATAGCTTTCTGCAGCAAAACAGGGGCATTGACAACAAAATCAGAGGCGTAGACAGCTTTCTGCAGCAAAACAGGGGCGTTTCTGCCTTTCTGCAGCAAAACAGGGGCACTTCCGCCTTTCTGCAGCAAAAATAGGGGCGCTTCCACTTTAAACAGGGGTGCTTCCACCTTAAATAGGGGTGCTTTCTCCTTTCTATAGCAAAACTGAGGGCATTTTCGCCTTTCTGTCGTAAGATAGGGGCGCTTCCGCCTTTCTGCAGCAAAACAGAGGGCGTTTCTGCCTTTCTGCAGTAAAGAAGAGGGCGCTTCCACCTTTCTGCGGTAAGACAGAGCTTGGTTTTGATGGAAAAGGCTATGGAAAGGACACAAAATGATAAAGTAAGGCCAAAGTATCAAAGATTTCATAGATTTTTCACAAGAAAATACTTCAAGTAAGCACAATCCTATGATTAATATTAATGGTATGGCTATGCAAGGTCTTAATCTAGGATGCACAAAGCTTCTAGGGAGTCCTCAATATACTCTCAGTACGTGAGGCACAACCATGAACACCAGCCCGTCACAAGCGTGAGTCAGGAACCCCAGCGAGATACTGAAAGGCTTGGACCAACTCTTTACGTCTATCTAGGTATCATCCTAGCTTCGACGCTCCGCCAATTACGACATGACTAGATTGGGGTACAACTTTCGTTCTCCCCCCTTTATATACCCCGCTGGTACGCGTGGTTGGAATCGTCCTTTGGGGTGATGAAATCCCCAAGCAGGTCCCACTAAAAAGAAGACACTAACCATTTCCAACTACTCCCTAGGCTCACACGAAGTGCAAGGGGAAAGTGAAAACAAATTAATGCCCCCTTGGGTAATACAAGAATAAACAATCACAGCAAGCAATGAAGTTTATTCCCCCTAATTAGACTATGTTCTAAAACAATAAGGATAGTTTTTAAAAATATGATCAAATAGATAGCCCTGTAAACAAATGTTAACTGTCTTTTTCTTCGTTCTTAGTCAATTACGCCATAATATGCTGCAAAACATTAGCAAAAAATACCAATATTCTTGCCAAAACAATGTTAGAGGGTTACCACTTGAAAATAGCAAAAAACAAGAGCAAAAACGAAGCTAAAATGACTGTTTTACCTTCCAAACTCTGTTGATTTGGAGCGCTTCTGCCTTTCTGCAGCAAAATAGGGGCACTTCTGCCTTTCTGCAGCAAAAACAGGGGTGCTTCCGCCTTTTTGCAGCAAAATGGGGGCGCTTCCTCCTTTCTACAGCAAAAATAAGGGCGTTTCCGCCTTTTTGCAACAAAATGGGGGCGCCTCCACCTTTTTACAGCAAGAATAGGGGCGCTTCCGCCTTTTTGCAGCAAAAATAGGGGCGCTTCTGCCTTTCTACAGCAAAATGGGGGCGCTTCTGCCTTTCTGCGACCTTTTTCTGTAAAATACTTAGCAAAAACGAAGGTTAAATGCAAAGATATAGGGCGCTTCCACCTTTCTACAGTTAAAAGAGGGCACTTTCGCCTTTCTGCAGTAAAGAAGAGGGCGCTTCCGCCTTTCTGCGGTAAAGAAGAGGGCGCTTCCGCCTTTCTGCAGTAAAAAGGAGGGCGTTTCCACCTTTCTGCAGTAAAGAAGAGGACGCTTCCGCCTTTTTGCAGTAAAAAGGAGGGCGCTTCCACCTTTTTGCGGTCTTTTTCTGCAAAATACTTAACAAAAATGAATGTTAAATGCAAGAACCCATTTGTGGGTTCCACCGGGCGTGCCAGAAATGTGATCCTAAGAATTTTATCCTACTCTAATGTGCAAAATAGCTTAAAAATGCAAGTGATAAAAGACTAAGGACACTTCAAGATTATTCAAAAGAGTGATATAACGAGAAAGAAAATGGATAAAACAAAATGCAAACGATTTCACCTTCCTTGTTGTTGACGACTCCTTGATTGGCCCTTGCTTGGGATGATTTTGTGTGCTCCTTTGATGATTTCTTGAGTGACTAAATGCAAAATTGAATTTGCAAAATGATTAAAATGGATGGCTAGATGATGGTAAATGATTGAGAATGCAAATTGGCAGCATATAGTTATCAAATGGCTAAGTGTTTAAAATGCCCTTGAGGAGGGGGTATTTATAGAAGAATTTGAATTCTCTAGAGAATTCAACAGTTGAGATTTATCCAACAAGGCCAAGATGAAGGGGTATGGTGGGTTGAGAATCCACAAGCCCTCACATCTTGACATGTGGATGGTGAAGTGGCCAAGAGAAGATGAGGTGTAAGTGAGGTGTCAAAAAGGTGCATGAGGTGGAGGAAGGACAAGCACCTTGGGGAGTGAGGAGATTTCCTAAAAAAGGGATTCCTTGTCCCCAAATGGGAGTGAAAGGGACATTTGAAGAATTTTGGAATTCCTCAAAAATCTACATGGTAAAAGGAAAGGTGGTTGGGGATATAAATGTGAATTAAAAATTCACATTCTTAGGAAGATCTAAAGGATAAAGGGTGGGCTCCAAAAAGGTGGGACTTGGTCACATGTGGAGATTGTGACAAGTCCAAGGTTCTAGAAGCCTTAGGACCTAGGATAAATAAATGTGAATTAAAAATTCACATGGGAAAGGGGGGCAATGCTAAAAGAAGGTATATGCAAAGGTTGGCTAAAAAGTGGTGCTAAATCTGGCTAATGACTTTGGTTAAGGTTGTGCAAATATTAGATTAGACTAATTAATAAAGGGTTAGAGACAAGTGGCAAATGTAGGAGGATGTGACAATAATCTTTGATTAAGAGGATGCACATCATAATCATGAATTAATTAAATTAATTCAGATTAGGGCAAGATTATGGAGGATGTGACAAGGAGAGAGAAAGTGAAGAATTTTAAATTGATTTTAAATCAAAAGGGGAAAAATGATAAAATTAAATAAATTAGTGTATTTAATTTAGAGAGGAAGAAGGTGAAAGATAAAGCATTTAATTATTAAATCAAATACTTCACAGATATGAGATAAAAGATGTAATATTAATTTAATAAATTAATATTTTTATATGGTAGACGAAAAGTGATTAAATTTAGATGTCTACACCATGAAGACCAACCAAAGATGAAGAGGAGCTCAACTTCTCCCTTGTCACTGTCTTTGTAAACATATCTGCTAGATTGGCATCTGTATGTATATTTTCTAAATTTACTTGTTCATCCTCCAACACTAACCAAATGAAATGATATCCCAGTTGTATGTGTTTGGTTTTAGAGTGCAAGGCATAATTCTTTGCAAGATGTATAGCACTTTGGCTATCTGTAAACAAGTGATTTTCTTCCTGTTGTTTTCCCAACTCTTCCGTGAAAATTTACAGTCGTATCATCTCCTTTATTGCCTCTAATGCAGCAACATACTTTTCCTCCATGGTGGATAAAGTAACCACCTTTTGCAATCGAGAAATCCAACTCACTATTGTCCCACCAACTATAAATACATAATATGTGGTACTCTGCCCAGTATCTATATCCCCTGCCAAATCTAAGTCAACATAGCCTTTTAAATCAGTATTAGATTCCCCAAAACATAAACATTTATTGGATGTACCTCTCAAGTACCTAGGAATCCATTTTACCCCATTCCAATGCTCAACTCTAGGATGACTCATCTACCTACTAACAACTCCTACAACATGTGTAATATCTGGTCTTGTGCATACCATAGCGTACATTAAACTACCTACAACTGAAGCATATGGTACCTTAGATATTTTGTCTTCCTCCTCTTATATCTTTGGAAACATATTCTTTGTCAATTTAACATGATTAGGAAAAGGTGTGAAGACAGCTTTGGCATTCTCTATATGAAATCTCTGCAACACCTTATCAATATAATCAGCCTGAGATTAAAAAAAAAAAAAAAAATTCTATCTCTTGTAATCTTCATACCAAGGATTTTTTTTACTACCCCCAAATCCTTTATTAAAAAATAATTCACTAACTGATGTTTTAACTCCTTATGTGAACCATGTTATACCCCGCTACAAGCATATCATCAACATATAAACATAAAATAATGTAGCTATCATTATCTAACCTCTTAAAATAAACACAATGGTCTAAATTACACTGACTGTAGCCATGCTCAGCCATAAATCTATCAAATTTAATATACCATTGTTGAGGTGCTTGCTTCAAGCCATATAAACTTTTCTTCAATCTACACACTAATTTTTCCTAACCTTTAACCTCAAATCCTTGTGGTTGTTCCATATATATATCCTCTTCCAAATCACCATGGAGAAAGGTTGTTTTAACATATAGTTGTTCCAAATGAAAATCTTCAGTAGCTATAATACTTAATGTTGAACATCCAGAATACTGAGGGGGGGGTGAATCAGTATTCCATAAAACCATAATAAAATATATTTAAGCATTATTCTAATTCTAACTGAATCAACAAGAGAGATCATAGAAACAAGTTGATGCAACCATACACAAGAATACCAAGAATTTATGTGGAAAACCCAAAAAGGGAAAAACCACGGTGAGGGTTAACTCACAATATATTATATCCAAATACAAAATATTACGAGGCTCACTGCTAGGACTCACTGTCCTTAAAAAGACTCACATCCCGAATACAAAAGATGGCTCACTACCAAGATACAATGATAGTGGTTCATTGCCAAAAGATTGAATTGATAGAATACACCTTCAATGTGCAGGGTTCAGTTCCACTGAAGCTTAGAATACATGAAGTACTATCTCACACAGTATTAACTCAACAAAACTATACTAATCACAACTGATAAAACATTTAGTCCATCACACTTTTCTTCTCCTTTGCACACACACTTCTCACTTCTCCTTCTTGCTCTTTCTCATACCTCTTCTCTTTATTCCTCAAAACATCTTATATATCTAAAAGCATATCTTGATCATCAATTAGGTCGGCACCATATATGATTTAAGCATTGTACCAAGTCAGCTAACATCCATAAAGCATAACTAGTCTTCATATATATTATATACGTTGAGTTGGCCAAGACTAAAACACAATTCTCCAAACCAACAAATAATTCTCAAAGAAAACACCTTTCAAATCTAAGAGTACATTAATTTCCCATCATACCACCAGCAACGAGACTATCAATCAAAATTGTGTTATAAGAATATTCACCTTAGTAGAATGCGGAGTCTCCCACACAGTATTCCATACACAGAACAATAGTAAAATACAAAGTTAAACTCTGTTAGAGATAAATTTATGCTCACAACAAAAGATGTCTCAAAATCCAGGATATAGTTGTCTGAATGAGCCAAGAAAACATGGTTAAAAAGTTAGAGTCATATCCGATCTTGCGGTAAATTCCAAACTCAAATACCAACACATTGATCCATCACAAAAGGGTATTACCGGCAAAGAGTAGCTTTTGGGAAACCAAGTAGTCTTCCTATATAGTTATCACCATGTTGACATCAATGAAAACATAGGAACAACCAACACAAAACATCCATACTTCATTCTCATGTTGCAAGACTTCCAACACTTAAAACAGTGCATATAGAAGTCATTTTAACAACCAGAGAAAAAAATCTCATCAAAATCAATACCATTTTTTTGTGCAAATCCCTTTACAACTAACTTGGATTTAAATATTTTCTTACCTCCATCCTCCTCTTTCAACCTATAAACCCATTTTTTTGGTAAAGCCTTTTTACCTGCAAGCAACTTGCATAATTCCCAAGTCTAATTTTTCAGCAAGGAGTCCATTTCTTCTTCCATTCCATGCTCCCACTAAGCCTTGGTATCCACCTGCGTAGCTTCATCATAACATTATGGTTCACTAGCATCAGTTAATAAAATAGAATATGAGGGAAAAAAAAATTTAGAGGTCTACCTATCCTTGAAGATTGTCTAACATTCACTGGAGTTTGTGGTATTTGTTGTTGTGGAGCATAGGAACCACTAAAATAGCATTGTTTGGAGTATCATCCAACACTACATAATCATTTTCTTTCTTCTCATGTTGCTGCAACTAATCTTTGTACAACACTTTCTCATTGAATATGGCATCCCTACTTCTCACAATTTTTTAATTTTCAAAATCCCAAAGCCTATAACCAAATTCATAAATACCACATCCAAAAAATATACATGTCTTCGATTTAGCTTCCAGCTTGGTTCTATTTTTAGAATCTACATGTGTGAATGCTTCACAATTGAAGGTTCGGAGAAAATAATAACTCACCTTCTTACCTGTCCATGCTTCCTTTGGAATACCACAACCCAAAGGAGTAGAAAGAAATTTATTAATTAAATAAACAACAGTGTTTACAACCTCTTCCCACATGTTTAAGGGCAGCCCAACATGCAACCTCATACTCCTTACATGCTCCATTATTGTCCTATTCATGCGTTCAGGCACTCCATTTTCCTATGGAGTCCTTGGAACCATTTTCTGCCTACAAATACCATTAGAGGAACAATAATCTTCAAACTCTTTGCTACAATACTCACCACCATTATCATATTTGAGACATTTTAATCTTTTACCTGTCTCATTCTCAACCAAGCTTCTCCATTTTTTAAAAGTTTCAAATACATCAGATTTATGCATAAGGAAATAAATCCATACCTTCCTAGTTGCATCATCAATGAATGTAACATAATACTAAGAGTTACCAAGATAAGATACCCGAGCTGGTCCCCATACATCCATATGCACAAGCTCCAATTTCTCATTTTTCTTTTGCTTCCCATCCTTGAGGAAATTAACTCTCTTTTGTTTTTCATACACACAACTTTCACATAAACCCATATTAACACATTTTAGACCTGGTAAAACTTTATTTGAATGAAGTAATTTCATACTTGTTTCACTCATGTGCCCAAGTCTATTGTGCCATAGTGTTGTTTCAGAACCCACAACCATTGTTTGATCTTCTACATGTTGAACTGCAACAACTCTTCCTGAACATTGAATTTTTTCTATAACAATTAAAGTAGATGGAATAGTATGACCTGTACAAAGATATAGTGTGCCTACTTTCACACCCTTTTCTACCACTAAGGCACCTTTTGTAACCTTCCAATTTTTATCACTAAATGTAACAACACAACCTTCATCATCTCGTTGCCCTGTAGAAATTAAATTTTTTCCTAACTTTGGAATATGTCTTACCTCATGTAGTAGCCAATGATTCCCATTCTACAACTTAGTCTTGATTCTTCCCTTTCCAACAATCTGACAAGGTTTGTTATCACCCAAATAAACCAGCCCAAATTCCCCTTAGACATAGTCAATAAAATAACTTCTATGGGGGGTAGCATGAAATGAAACCCCTGAATCTAACACCCAAGAATCATCAACATTATCAAAGGAAAGAATCAAAGCATCCTTATCAGATTTATTACTTACCACATTTTCCTCTTTACTTCCTTCCTTTTTGTCTCCTTTATTTATCTTTCTTTAAATAACCTGGCTTACCATAGTACCAACAATCACTCTTGTCTCTAGATTGGAACCTTTTTTCCTTTGATTTTCCTCATGACTTCTAGAATTATTTCCTCTCTCATTTGTTCTTCCTCTACTTTCTGCATTCAAAACACTTCCTAATGTGGATGTTCCACCTGAGATTTTCCTATGAATTTTCTTGCTCAAATAACACCAACATCATCAAATTTCAATGTATTTGAACCAAAAAAAGAATTGTTGATAGCCATTACCAAGCTATTCCATCTTTCTAGCAAAGAACATAGAATCAAAAGAACCCTAATTTCTTTGTCAAATTTTACATTTATAGAAGTTAATTGACTGGTAACTGTATTAAACTCATTTAAATGATCAACAACTGAACCACCTTCTACTATTTTCATATTAAATAAATGCTTCATAAGAAATACCTTATTCGAAGCAGAAGGCTTCTCATATAACTTCACCAGGGTTTGCATCAATCTTGAGTTGTCTTTGTTATTGTAATATTGAATTCCACCAATTGTGCCAGGCATAAACGAAGGCATAAACGAATACTACCAAGTTCCTTTCTATCCAAAATATCCCAGTCCTCATTGGACATTGTTGAGGGTTTCTTGGTTTTCCCTTCCAATGGCCACCATAAATCCTTCAGATAGAGGTGTTCCTCCATCTACATCTTCCATAACTAATAGTTATGCCCATTAAACTTCTCAACCTTCAACTTACCCTCGTCTTCCATTACTCCCACTGAACCGTGAGACTCCCACTCAATTGTGAGACCTTCTTGCAAAAGATAACTAAACACAACCTTGCTCTGATACCACTTTTTAGGGTTAGAAGGCAGATATCTAACAAGTTAAATACATATTTGATCAATAAAACACACAAAAAAATTATAGCAGCAACAAGACAACACAAAAAATTTAACGCGGTTCACCCATTATGGACTACATCCACAAAATTGTAGCCATCCAATTATTTTATTATCCAATGAAAAATATATTACAATCTCATGAATAATGCCCTACTGCAATTCCCATCCCAACCACTTATTACAAGATTTTAGAAGCTTGTAGAATTAGGGTTTTACAAAGTCATTTTTTATTTTGTCGATGAGGATACATGAAGAGTGTACAATATAGCATGATTAGTCACCACATACCAACACCTTAAACAAACTATATGGCCCAATTTGGATGAGGAAGATAACTATTGTTTGCAAACACTAATTATTATATAGTGCAACACCTTATTGGATGACCAGGATGAAGACAAGCTCATTTCTCACATAATCCAAAATGACTGCAGTAGGAGCCCACAACAACAAGACTACCTCATATGTCTACAATACCCCTTGCAAAGTATTATACCCACTAATTCCACAAAAAAAATATCTTAGATATTTCATTCATTATTACCTTAACGATGTCTACCCATCATACCGTTTGGATCTCTCATCTCTTCAAGAGTCATCCAAGGAATTGGAAATCATGCCAAGAAGGAAGTTAAACATAAATAATGCCTTGACAGAAGAGCAGAAAAACTATCTACAAATAGTGTTGCAAGCACACTCAGTAGCATATGCATGGGATTACCATGATATGAAAGGCATCAATCCTAATTTATGTATGCACAATATTTATGTTAATGATGTCTATAGACCCATTCGACAACCATAGAGATGTATGAATCCTTCCTTGAGGGAGATAGTGAAAGTTGAGCTACATAAGCTCCTTGGTGCAGGTTTTATCTATCCAATATCAAAAAATGAATGGGTCTCACCTTTGGTAATTATTCCTAAGAAAGGTTGGAAATGGATATTTTGTGTAGACTATAGATAATTGAATACAACCACTAGGAAAGACCACTTTCCTCTACCCTTCATAAATCAAGTACTTGATTCTCTAGCTAGGAAGAAGTAATTTTCTTTTCTTGATGGTTTCAGTGGTTCTAACCATATTAAAATTTCTCCATAGGATCAGGAAAAGACTACTTTCACATGTCCTTGGGGGACTTATTCTTACTCTATTCTACCCTTTGGCTCATGCAATGCTCTAGCTACCTTTCAAAGAGTAGTACTTAGGATATTTTTTTATTATGCACATGACTGCATGGAGATATACATGGATGAATTCACTACTTATGGTGAAATTTATGAGGAAGCTCTCAATAATCTAGAAAAAATGTTGAAACATTGTAAAGAACACAACCTATCCCTCAGCAATGAAAAGTGTTTCATGATGATGACATAAGGGATTCTGTTGGGACACTTTACATCTAGTGTAGGAATTCAAGTTGATCCACACAAGCTAGAAATAATATTTACCTTACTTTTTCCTTAGAAATAAAGAGATGTCATGATTTTTCTTGGACATGCAGGCTACTATAGGTAGTTTATAAAAGATTTTAGTAAGATTGATGCACTATTATTTGTTTTACTGAATAAGGACATCAAATTTGAATGGGCATCTAAGTGTCAATACTCATTTGAAGAGTTGAAGAAAGCTTTGACTCAAGCACCTATTTAAAGAGGTCTTAATTGGACTTTGCCTTTTCATATGCATACAGATGGTTTAGATTTTTCCATTGGAGTTGTTTTGGGTCAAAAAGAAGGTAACAAAGAGTATGCAATTTATTATATCAACAAGAATCTTCAAGGGGTAGAATTGAACTATACTGTAATAGAAAAAGAGATGCTTGTTGTAGAATATGCTATTAATAAATTCAAGAACTATATTACTGGTTATTTAGTCTCTTTCCATATAAACCACACAACAATCAGGTTTTTGATAAACAAGCCAGTAGTTGGGGGTAGATTGGTAAGATGGCTACTTCTTTTACAATAATCTGACATTACCATAGTAGACCAACTTGGTAAAGAAAATGTAGTGGTAGATTTCTTGTCAAGGTTGCCAACACAATCAACTAAAGGAGTGGTGGATGATTCATTCCTAGATGAACACTTATTTGCTCTATAAGTACAAGTACCCTAGTATGCAAATATTGCCAATTATTTGATCACATGGCAGATTCCACCACACTTTTCTCTAAGGGAGAAGAGACAATTGATTCATAAATGTTTCCCATACTCTTGGGTATTTGGTTATCTATTTTATATTGGCCCTGATAACATCATGAGAAGATATATCAGGGAGGATGAGATCTTTGACATCATGAAGGCATGCCATGATGAGCCATGTGGAGGTCATTTTGCAGCAAAAAGAACAACCTTTAAGATCCTCGCAACTGGCTATTATTGGAAAACATTTCATAAATATTCAGTTAGATAGACAAGGAGCTATGATAGGTTTCAAAGGATGGGAAGACCAACCAAGAGTGATGAGATTCCCTTACAACCTTAATTAACATTGGAACCTTTTGACAAATGGGGTTTAGAATTCATTGGACCAATCTCACCTTCATCCAGCAACAAGGAATACATCCTTGTTTGCATTGATTACTTGACTAAATGGGTGGAAGTAAAGGCCTTGCAATTTGCTAGAGATGGTAAAGTGGCTAAGTTCTTATATGAAGATATCTTTACTAGGTATGGAGTACCTAGAGAAATAGTCACTGATCAAGGATTACAATTTAATTTTGATCTAATCACCAAACTGGTTGAAGAATACCAAATTAGACACAAGAAATCAACACCCTACCACCATCAGGCTAATGGTTAGGTGGAAGTCACTAACAAGGAGATTGAAATTATTCTCACCAAGACAGTATAGTTGCATAGGAAAGATCGGGTTGCAAGGTTTCTTGAAGCAATATGTGCTTACAAAACAACATGGAAAACCACCACTGGTTTTACACCTTATGAGTTAGTCTATGGTAAGATAGTAGTCCTTCCTATTGAATTTGAATATAAAACACTAAGGACAACAGTAGAACTAGAAATGGATTTAATAGAAGCTTAGAAGGAAAGGTTGCATACTTTAAATGGGTTGGATGAGATAAGAATGGAAGCAATCCATCACACAAAGGTAGTTCAACAACAAAGAATCAAGTGGCATGATCAGTACATTAAAACTAAGGAGTTCACTATGGGGGACTAGGCACTACTATATGATTCATGGTATGAAGACTTCAAAGGAAAATTTTAGTCCAGATGGCTTGGCCCCTATGAAATTAGTCAACTTTATTCTAATGGGGCAGTCCAATTACATAGCATTGATGCAGTTAGATTTTCACTCCTTCTTGATGGCCATCAATTGAAGTTATATAAGAAGCCACTATAGAAGGATGATTTCATATTTTCACTAATCCAAGAATATGGTGTTCACAATGAACCAAACATAGAATCTAACACACAGAGTGATGATTCAGCAATACATGATATACCTAGGACTTTGGGTGACCCAGAGATTGAGCTACACAACTCAGTCCCTAAGCTCACTTGGGATTAATTTATCATTTTCTCTCACAAGCACACATTGTACATTATAATAATGTTCACAATATCTTCATAGGGACCTATATATCAATACTCACAAGGGTCCTGAAGTCGTAGGGACCTGTAGCAAAACCCTATCAATGTTTAGAATGGGCCCTGACACTATAGGTAACCATAGCATAATCTGAAAGCCACAAAGAAAATTCAATTTACTTGGCGCCATATTTAGTGTAAGTTCATGCACATTCATTTCCAAATATCCACACATATTATCCATCTTTTCTAATAAGTATCTGCACCATAATTCTTTTATTGCCCATTCACATTTCAAATACTTGACCTATCAAATTTCCAACTCATATTTGTAATACCTGTCCCATCATTTGCACTTGTCACCCACTATTCATTACCTTGCAGCTAATATCCATCTAATTGAATCAACGAACAAATATATTATTCCCAATTTCCATGCATAGCGGATGGTTATTTCTTCAAGGTGGTACTTCAAGTACGCTATCATGTTTATTATAATCTTCTTTAAAATTTCATTATGTTTTTCATATTACTCCATGCATGTGAATTATTATATCACTAATTCCCATCATTTCACATTTAAACCACCTCCAAGTAATAAACGTGAAGTGAGGTCACTTCACCAATTAAGTTGGGGGGAGGGTACAACCTAGCCAATCTTCATCAGTCTTTTCAAAATTTAAAATCAATGGATAGAAACGACATGCAAAACCTTCTAAATTATATCTCATTTTTGTTGTCATTTCTAAATTGCTAAAATTTTACACCCTAAGAACTTGAGCTTAAGTTTAAACCAAGATTCGGGAGTTGAACTTAGAACCTATCTATGAGCTTGAATTAAGTTGGTATTGAGAAGGTAAATTTGTAGTATGGTATGTCAGTAAAGATATATGAGAGAACAGAAGGAAAGTGAAGGGTTTAGAAGGTGGTAGGAAAGATTGAGTTAAATTTCAAAGAAAAATTGAATACAGTGAGCAAAGAGGTAAGCAAGGATGGGAGGAGATGTCATAAGAAGGGAGCTAGTGGCTCACCAACAAATTCTAGAGGATGCAATAGTCCTACTCATTTTTACAAGGGTTGGTTGGCTCAAATACTTCTTGAAGTTAATAGAATTTAGTGATGACATGACAAGAAGGTTTGCATATACTCTTCAGTATGATGAAGCTATGGTAAAAATTACTTTTAGTAGACACATCTAAGACTACCATCGCACATATCGCTAGGTTACCAAGAACAAGGGAAAATTTTCTAGCATGAGCTGATGCAATTGTAGCTAGGGAAGAATTTTGCATACGAGGAGAAGAATTAGACTCATCATCACAAGATACAAAGAGACTTTCCCTGCCCTAGTTATGGGAAAATTGTCTCTTACATTATCATATACATCACCTGTGATGGTAGGAAGAACCTTTTGTATATAGTTCATTTCAAATTACTCAATCATATCAAGCATAATAGGTTAATGAATGTACCAAACTTGTACAATTTTTTGAAATGGATGGCTTCAGAATACCAAAGAAAAAAAATTGATACCTCTCTATCTCATCATTGTTTAATCACTTTGTTGATAAAGAGGAGTTTAAGGATTCAACACCCACAAGTGAGGTGGGAGGATTTCAAGAAAGATGAGTGCACATATATTAACATTTTGTTGGATGCACCCATAGTACTTGAGGATGCAGAACCCCAAAATGAGCCTAAAGAGGAAAACCCCCATGTCTCACTGTAATTTCCCTTACCCGATTTGCCCTAGAATTCGCTTGTAGATTAGGTTTAGGTTTTCTTCTTTTCAAATAAATGTTCTCTTTAATGAAATGATCTTGGATTGAAATTTGCATTCACCATATGAACAAAATTTCCACATATACATATGTCTGTTAACATTAATATCTAGATATCCAATTATGAACAAAATCACAAAAGCAATAATGAAGACATATGAGGAGTGGCATGGGTAGATCTGCCCTAAAGCTATCCATCTAAGCCCAAGGGCACAAGCATCCCATCAAGACAACTCACCCCTTAGCCCTAAGCTGAACATCCAAACTAAGACCATTCCATCCTCAGAGTGGTGTGCTTAGTGGAAACACTTGTACCTACTCTCTCTACCCATGTCATCACCTCAAAAGACACTCAACCTACTGGGGAGGGTCAGTGGAGCTTATAAGTGGCCTAGGCTTACCACCCCTCCATGGCCACAATAGATTGTTAAGTGGGACCCCCACCCCTCCATGGCCGCAGTGGATTGTTAAGTGGGGTTTTTAGGCACCACCTTTCTCAGGCCCTTCCTCCCTAGTAAGATTGCGAACACTCAAAAGACAATATTTTAGCAATCAAATACATTTGCATTTATTACTAGTTTTTAAGTCAATATCAACATCATTATCATCATGATAACACTAAAGAAAGCATTACAACAATAAGAAGATTAGCAATATCAGTTTCTTATATTCAAAATATGCTAAATATTATTGCTAAGTGAGTACATCACCTAAGTTGCTGCATCTCTTCATGTTTCCTTACTCGCCTCCTTCAACCTTATATTGGATTGATCATAGGATGAGGACAATCCATAAATATACGTAATCTACTTATGTTTATATTAAGAGTCATCATTACTTATAAGGCTTAATTTAATTATGCAAGTGCCAAGTCCAAATAGTATAAATTTATTATTGACTAGGCAAATGGATAACAACAAAAGGATTTGTATCAATGCTTTCATCACATCTTCAATTTTCATTTTTTAACATGTGTTTCTAATGCTTCAGCATCCATGGTGCAAGGTTCTTATCGTGCATTGTAATCCCATGTGTGAATTCAGGTATTTGTGGCATTGAAGTACATTTTTCGCACATTTTTCTTGGTTCTGATTGATAGGTCATATATATGGAGAAATTTTTACAGACTCCCCCACACATTGGTGTCAGGTCTGATTCAAATGCCATATCTTAAATGAAATTTGAAACCTCCTTCACACATTGGTGTCCGGTCTGATTGACAGGGAATATCTTAAATGAAATTTTTATAGTCCTTGCAAGGACCACATACTTGGATCGAGTCTCTAAAATTTTAGAAAAGCAAACTGCCATATTTGTTGCTAGCTTTCCACCAAAGGTTAGCTAAAAGTTTAGCCTCTCCCAATTACGAGATTGCTTTATAATGATTACAAAAATATATTTGAATCTGTGTGGATACTGTATCTGGTACAAAAGTGGCAACTCATCCATTTGCTAGCTAGAATATCAACAACCGTTTTGAAATTTGAGGCTCTTCAAGCATGTCTTCCTTACAAGGTCATATCTTCAGAAAGCTTTGTCGTAAAAAGCATGTTAAACTTGCTTTTAAAGCCATCACTGTCTTGTTTATTTTTAATATTCATTGTGCCAGTGAAATTGAAGATTGAAGTGGGTTTGGATATATATGTGCTAATGGAACTTAATGAGTTTCAAGTGAGAAATTTTAGGGTTTCAGTTTCAATCAATCTATGGGAGGAACCGTTCTCAGGCTGCATTGACAAAGATGAATTGCAAAGAGTCTTCAAAGTAAAATGTAAGTCTGTGATGAATTGCATTAAAATTATCATAGGTGAAGATGTTTTGCACACAGATTTGTAGAGAATCATATTTCCAACAAATTTATTATCGATATTTTTATCAAATATCTTGGACCTGGTTCAAACTTCAATGTTTTGAAGAATATAGCTAACAAATTTTTTGTTAGTCCATATTTGGAGAATGAAGCTTTACTTCACAATGTTCAGCAATATGATTTCACAAAGGGTGATGGATTGGTGGGAGGTTTATTCCCAAGGCATCTAATCCATTATAAAAAAAGATATGCAAAAATATTTCAAGGAATGCTCTTGTCAACAATGCATGATTCCTCTGCTCACCTGTACCAAGCTCTTAACAAGTATAGGTTTGCAATCTCTGTGGAGTAAATAGATAATTTTAAGTGTAAATATCATGCAATTTCCTTTTTGAGGAATCATAAATGTGTACATGATCTGCAATTGTCAACTCTCCCTCATGCTGTGAAGAGAAAATTTTGTTATTGTTGTGTTCTAGACATAAACAAAATGGTTTCATCTTATGATTATGATTACAAGAAAAAAAAGGTGGTAAACGATGAAAGCTCTGTAAATGGTTCACGTAAACTTGGAAACAAATCAACTTCCTTCTAATTCAATTCTTATACTTTGGGGTGCACAGCAAATCTAAGTTTCAATTTTGTATTTGGCCAATATAGTGAAATTTGTACAAGGTTCTCAACTTATCATGCTATCTTCTATAGGGTAGTATAGGGTTTCTATCTTATCAAGTTATTTTGTATAGGGAGGACTTGCTCATGTAATGGGGTTTGCATTTATGTAATAGGGTATGTAATGGGGTTTATAATGTATAGGGTCATGCGAAAGGTTGGGCATTACATCTGGATTTTGCTCTCGTCCGAGTGTTAGTTTTGCAAGTTGCAAAGTGTTGAAACTTAGTTATCTATGTAAAATGGTCAAATCAAAGAACTTTAGTTACTCGAGCTATAACTGGGGGTTTTCTTGCCTGGTTCTTTCCTGCCAGTATGCTCACTTGAACCAGGATTTTGTAAATTTATATATATTTATTAATATAATTATAGTGGCTCTCCACTTTTGCCAAAAAAAATATATATCTAGATTTATATATATATGATAATTTATTTTTTTTATTTTAGGATTATTATAAATAATTGTGATTTAGATGGCCATCTTTTATATTGATATATAGTATATATTTATCATTAATATATTATAATTTTTATAATATTTAATATCTATATTTTGGTATAATATTGTCTGATAATTATAATAATAATAATAATATTGAGTAGTTAATGTTTTTTTTTTAATATGTATTTTGTTTTTATCTTATTTACTTATTCCAATGTTTGTTATCTTAGTGTTATGATTTCGAGGACATGACAGTCCACCCCACTCAAGATTGCTTGCCCTCAAGCAATCAAAATCTAAGATGTGCAAATTTAAGACATTGCTCCTTGTGGCGATGATATTAGCTTTGATAGGAGTTGGAAGTTTTAACCTAAGTGATGGTTATTATAGTTATGAGGAAAATGTACTAACGAATACTCTTAAGTTTACTATTTCTCCTTACTCTCAAAACCCACGAGTTAGAGTTTGTGAATCAATATAACTTAAAACTTCTTGAATCAGACATTAAAGTAGACAACCATGTAGCTCAATCAAGTAGGTAAGTAGCTCAATAAAGTAGGTAAGTAGCTCAACCAAGCAAACAAGTAGCTTAAGCAAACAAGCAAGTAGCTCAAGTACACAAGCAAGTAGCTCAAGTAGGAAAACAAGCAGCTCAAGTACATAGGCAAGTAGCTCAAGCACATAGACAAGCAACTCAAATAGACAAGCAGGTAGCTCAAGCATGCAAGCAAGTAGCTCAAGCACACAATAAAGTAGCTCAAGCATGAAAGAAAGTAGCTCAAGCATGCACACAAGTAGCTCAAGTAAGTAGGAAACTAGCTCAAGCAAGTAGGCAACCAACTCAAGCATGTAGGCAACTAGCTCAAGTAGGCAAGCAAGTAGCTCAACTGTAATGTCCCTTACCTAGTTTTCCCTAGAATTCACTTGTAGATTAGGTTTAGGGTTCCTTATTTTTAAATAAATGTTCTCTTTAATGAAATGATGTTGGATTGAAATTTGCATTCACCATATGAAATTTTTTTTCACATATACATATGTTTGTTAGCATTAATATCTAGATATCCAATTATAAACAAAATCACAAAAGAAATAATGAAGACATATGAGGAGTGGCATGGGTAGATCCGCCCTAAAGCTATCCATCTAATCCCAAGGGCACAAGTGTCCCATCAAGACAACCCAACCCTTGGCCCCGAGTTGAACGTCCAAACTAAGACTATTCCATCCTTAGAGTGGTGTGCTTAGTGGAAACACTTGTACCTGCTCTCTCTACCCACGTCATCACCTCAAAAGACACTCAACCTACTGGGGAGGGTGGACATAGCTTATAAGTGGCCTAGGACTACCACCCCTCCATGGCCGCAACAGATTGTTAAGTGGGACCCCCACCCCTCCATGGCCGCAATAGATTATTAAGTGGGGTTTTTAGGCACCACCTTTCTCAGGCCCTTCCTCCCTAGTAAGATTGCAAAAACTCAAAAGACAATCTTTTAGCAATCAAATACATTTGCATTTATCACTGGTTTTTAAGTCAATATCAACATCATTATCATCATGATAACACTAAAGAAAGCATTAAACCAATAAGAAGGTTAGCAACATCAGTTTCTTATATTCAAAATATGCTAAATATTATTGCTAAGTGAGTACATCACCTGAGTTGATGTATCTCTCCATGTTTCCTTACTCGCCTCCTTCAAACTTATACTAGATTGATCATAGGATGAGGACAATCCATAAATATATGTAATCTACTTATGTTTATATTAAGATTCATCATTACTTACAAGGCTTAATAATTGCTACAAGTATCATTATTGCATGTATTCGTGTATATATATACACTTCATATACATATATGTATATAATTATTCTTTACTTTTATCAATTAGTATTCATATATAT
>VDFB02120280.1:86501-148005 GCA_007258455.2 Sequoia sempervirens | reverse complement strand
TGTAAGGAGGCAATAGTTTTTTGTAAAGGGAATTTTTTTCAAAGTGTGATAACTTTTGCACCGTCACTCAAATTTGAGTTTTGTTTTTTGTAAAGATACATTTTGTTTTTTTGCCACAAATCTAAAGAGCATCTTATCACACTATTTCTATAAAGTGCCAGTTTTTGTCTCTTTTTGGTGATTTACAAGCACTCCTATAAAGTGTCAAATTGGGGGGGGAACAAATAATCAAGGGGGGTATTGTGTGTGGTTCATTTTCACACTTCTTCAAGAAGTGCTTGTGTTGTGTTTTTTCACCTCTGCACACATTTCTAATTTCTTCTTGTTCGTAGTTCTACAAGCAACTATCTAAGTCAAAGCACTATGGAATCTAATGTTATTATAGTGCCCTTAACACCTTTCAATTATCATGATTGGAAGATGAAAGTAATTCTTGTACTTAAGAAAACAGGGTTATATAAAGTAACTATGAGAATAGAGAAAGAACCTAATGCAGCTAAAGACAAAGAAAAGTTTTTTAATAAGTGTGATCAAGCATTTGGCTTTCTATGCCTAAATTTATCTCTTGATTTGTTGTTCCATGTTGAGAACTTGAAAACACCCAACCAAGTTTGGGAAGGTCTTGACAAACTTTTTGGGAAAATAGATGAACTTAGAAGCCATGAGTTGGAAAATCAACTCTTAGGTATTAGTCCTAGGAATTTTTCAACTTTACAAGACTTTTTTACTACGTTTAAATCTTTGAAGTTGCACTTAAAAGATTGTGGAATTGACAAGAAAGAGGATCAATTAATCCTTTTTGTACTTTCCAAGCTAGGTCCAAAATTTTCTCTGTTTGTATCAACTTTCTACTATACTAAAAGGGCTCTTGGAGCCTCATGGTCAATGCCCACACTTGATAACTTTATTGTTGACCTCGCAAGGGAGCAAGAAAAGTTAATTCAAATGGGTACTTTAAAGTCTATGAAACCTCAAGCCCTACTTGTAGGGAATGAAACATATCAAACTTCAAAAGGGGAGAAGAACACTAAAAAGGACAAGGAAGTTAAGAAAGAAAGCAAAATTGACAACTCCAAAAAGGACTCTCAAGGTAAAAAGAGAGTTGCATGCACACCTTTTGTAAAAATCTTGGACATGATGAAGATCACTACATAAAGAAAAAAATTGAAGTTCTACAACAAATTCTCAAAAAGAATAATATAGGGCTACCTGATTGTATCAAGGCATCTTCATCAAATCAATATAATACTAAGGACAAAGAGAAATCAAAGGGAAAATCCTTAGTTGCTAAATCATCGTTATCTCCATCATGGATTCTAGACTCTGGCACTTCACACCATATGGGTTCTTCACAGGTTGTCTTTTCATCCTTAGAACCATCAAGTATGTCCACAATCACCTTAGGTGATGATACTCTAGCATTGGTAAAAGGGAGAGGGTCTATTCAAGTTGAAGGAGGAACATTTGCAAAATGTTCTAAGTGTACCTTCACTCTCAACTAATCTCCTTTCAGTGTATCAAATAAATCATTTAGGGAAGGGAATGAGAGTACAATTCTCTCTAGATTCAGTTGAGATAAGAGAATTACAAAGCAACAATTTTTTTGGTAGCAATAGGAGATCAAATCACCAATTTAGATTATATACCTTCTCCAATTTTGCCACAAATGTTTCTCCAAAAGCACTACTAACTCATTTAGACGAAGTTAGAAAACTATGGCATGAATGGTTTGGCCATCTTAACTGCCGCTATCTTGAACAACTATGCCAATAGAATATGGTTAAGGGATTACCTAAGGTTAAATTTTTTAAAGGGCTTTGTGAGGGTTGTGCATTTGGCAAGCATCCAGAAGAAAAATTTGACAAAGGTAAATCATGGAGGGCAACACAATTTTTAGAACTTGTTCATAGTGATGTTTCAGGCACTTTTCCCCATCCATATTTTACAAAGGCTAGATATGTTCTCACCTTCATTGATGATTTCTCATGTTTTACATGGGTCTACTTTCTTAGAAAAAAATCAGAAGTGTTTGAGTCTTTTCAAGATTTCAAAGCTCTTGTCGAAAAACAATTAGGGAAAGTCATCAAGGTTCTTTGAATAGATAATGGGAGAGAATATGTCAACAATAGTTTTGAACAATTTTGTATATCAGAGGGATAGATCTACAATGCACACTTCCTTATACCCCGCAACAAAATGGTGTTGCAAAACATAAAAATAGATCTTTAAAAGAGATGGCTAATTGTATGATTCACTCTAAGGGCCTCACACCATCATATTCGACAAAAGCAATCAATTGTGCATGTTACATATAGAATAGAATTCCACATAAAGCCTTAAAGGGTATCACTCCCTTTGAAGCTTGGAAAGGATTGAAATCTGTTGGCCCACAGTTGTCGTTGCACCAAAAGATCGACCTATTAATGCCTAATACAACTGCCAAAGTTAATGGATCCACGAGAGGTGGTTAGTCCATGTCATGAATCTTGAGGGGAGCACTGACCATCTACCAACAAACTCCCCCTCAACGTTACCCAAGGAGATTTGAACTCGACACCTTTGGCTCTGATACCACTTCTTGGCCCACAGTTGTTGCTGCACCAAAAGATCGACCTATTAATGCCTGATACATTTTCCAGAGTTAACGGATCCATGGGAGGTGGTTAGTCCATGTCACGAATCCTGAGGGGAGTGCTGACCATCTGCCAACAAAACCTATAGTTGATCATTTCAAAGTTTTTGGCTCGCATGTCATGGCACACATTCCCAAAGAGAAATGCAAGGCTATGGATCTTCAATCCAAACCTTGCATCTTTGTGGGATATCTGGGTGGTGTAAAAGGCTATCGCCTACTCCACCCTACTAGACATGAGTTGTTTATTGAGAGAAGTGTTAATTTTCAAGAAACATCTCCTAAAACTATACTTAACACTTTTCAACATATTATGGACTCTTTAGATCATGATTACAGTACTGATGATTCAGATCATTCTCAATAGATTTCTAGTGTAGTATCTTCTTCCAATTCTCACAGTGATGAGGGTTCATCTTCATCTAGTTCAGGGATAGCATTAGAAGTTAATATATTTGTACCAGACTCATCCACATCTTACACTATACATAGGACAGATACAAGGGTACAAGATTCAATAGATGATAGAATGATTCAAGTAGATTTTCAGGGGGGGCACATTCCTTCTTTGCTTCAATTTCTTATCCACAAACATTAAGAGAGGCATCAGGCATACTAGAGTGTGATATTGCTATGGATGAGGGATATGATTCCTTGATTAGAAATCACACTTGGGATTTAACTTCACTTCCTAAGGGAAGGAAGATAGTTTGATGTAGGTGGATATATCGAACTAAATTTGTAGCAGATGGGTCAGTTGATAAGTAAAAAGCACAATTGGTAGTGAAAGGTTTTTCACAAGTTGCACACATTGACTATATCAAAACCTTTGCACTAGTTGCTAAGATGACTTCCATCAGAGTCACAATTTCTATATCCGCATCACATGGATGGAATGTACATCAGATGGATGTGAAGATTTCTTTTCTTCATAGAGACCTTAAGGATGAAATCTACACGGAACAATCACCAAGTTTTGTTTAGGATTCATCCTTAGTTTGTAGACTTAAAAAATCTCTCTATGGCCTTAAACAAGCTCCTAGAGCTTGGTATGCCAAGATGGACTCCTACCTCCTATCTTCAAGTTTTACTAGATGTCATTTTGATCCTAATGTGTATCTACTATGATAGGATGATTCACTCTTGATACTGGTTGTATATGTTGATGATCTTTTGATTACCGGGAGTACTTCATCTGCCATTGTAGCAGTGAAGACATCACTTCAAGATAGATTTGACATGACAGACTTGGGTTCATTGCACTACTTCCTTGGAATCAAGATTTCACAGTCAGCTTCAGGGATTACTCTTGCACAACCCAAGTATACTTTTGATCTACTTGCACAGTTTCATATGAATACTTGCAAACCATCTCTGACTCCCTTTCTTTCCGGAGTTAGCCTTGAGACTTCCTATACTACACCATTGGTTGATGCTACAACATATCAACAACTTGTTGGTAGTCTTATATACTTGACTCATACTAGGCTAGACATTGCCTATGTAGTAGACATGGTTTCGAGATTCATGCAAAAACCTCATGAGTTGCATTGGAAAGTAGCTAAGAGGATCCTTCACTATCTTCATGGTACTTTTGGGTTTGGGATTGACTACAAAGTTGGTTCATCACTTGACTTGGTTCGTTATACAGATTCATATTGGGATGGTGACACTGAGCATCATAAGTGCACTTTCGGTTACAAATTTTCACTTGGTTCAGGTTTTATCAATTAGTCTAGCAAGAAGCAAAATTTTATTGCTATATCATCCACAAAGGCAGAGTTCAGGGGGGTTGTTAACTCAACTACTGAGGCTATATGGCTTCAGGGCATTCTTTCTGAGTTTGGTACTCCTTTCAGGTAGCCTATAGTCATCTATTGTGACAACCAGATTACTATTTAGATATGCAGGAATCTAGTTCAACATCAACGAACCAAATACATAGAGATTCATATGCATTATATTCGAGTGTTAATTCATGGTCAAATCATTGACTTAGTCTTTTTCCAGTCTTCAAAGCAAGTTGCTGACATCTTCACCAAATCCTTCACTGAGAGAAAGTTCATTCATCTATGAGCTCTTCTTGGCGTACAGTCTATATCAGCATCATCATCATCCTTAGGGGGGGCTTTCTAGTCTTCTCCACACACTTCTCTCTTTTTTGAGGATAGTTTTTTCCCACTAGATTTTCTATCTTACTCTATTTTTTAGAGAGATTGCATTGTACATGGGTACTTCACCAAGATAGTAGATGGGACCCATTTTATCCATGACCACCTAAGTTATGCTTAAGGGGGCATGCTTGTGTATACATTAATGCTTGCATACACATAAGTTGACCTAAGCCTACTTATCCATTTATTGTGCAAGTTGATATTTTCCTAATGTTTTTCCCAACTAGTTTATAGATTGGAGAGGTGTTGAAACACCTCAACACCTCATACTTGGATATTTCTCCTTTATAAGGAGACCCCTTGCTGTCTAATAATACAAATTGCCATTATTCAATTCATGCATTCATTGTGCTTGTGAAATATCTCTATCTGTTGGTTCTTTCACATAGTTTGTTGGCAGCCCAAGTGGGTAGGCGTTTTCAATTGTCATGATTTTTCTTTTAACAAAATGAGAAATAAGAACAAGATCTGAAGTTGGGCAGCAATAGCCAAAAATGTCAAAATCATGTCATTTTATGCACAAGTTATTCTCCTCAAATTTTCCTTTAACACCTCAAAACTCCAACACCAAACTCCTAATGTCTTTGCTACTATGACATCTACCAACCACTTCAAGCATCATGCATGCTATTTTAAAAAATTCTAGGATGTGTTAACCAAAGCTTTATAGCATGCTTATTTGTTTTATATATATATATATATTTGTTGTTTTTATTATTTCAATTTATTTATATTTTATATTGAGGATCAAATTAAGTTTTCTATATTTTAACTTTCAGATTTGATAATCTATTAGATAAATAAATGCAATTATTTATATGCACACACACATGTATATGTCATTCTAATCATACAACTTATTAAGTGATGTGTATTTGATCCCTTTGCTATGATTTTTTTTTTAAAATATTTAATTATTTAGAATATTAGAGTTGATCAAGTGGGTTGTGACACACATTGAAAGGTGAGATGAACCCTACTTGTGGAAAAGTTCAAATACAATAGCTTAATAAGAACAAAGAGAACCAAAACTACACAATATCTAAACTAGATACAACTCTCCTCAATCGCCATAAGCACTACTATTTTAAGATAATAGAGGAAAAACAATATCTAACAACTTGGAGTGCAAATTTCAATGCCACAAAACAAGTTCAAGGTTGCATTTGTTGGAGCAACATTATACTGAATACAAAAACTATAAAATTTCATAAATTAATGTGCACACAATAATTCCAAAAACTATCATAAAAGTGAAAATCAATAATATATAATGAACTCTTTGTATATGTAGGATAATGAGGAAGAAGGAAGGTAGAATTAGACTATTAACTAACCCTCCAAAAGGTGTGACATATGTAGAAGACTTTAGACAAGTGTGAGGACATTTAAATTCCTTGTTTGGTGAGACAACAAAATAGAAAATTTTTAGGTGAGCTTAAATGTAGTGTAAATAGGTCTGCTAGTTAAAATTATACTAGATAGTCATCTTCTTTTCACACTAACACCCCCTCTTAAGTGATACTTAGGAGGAAAGCTAATTACTCAAAAAACGAGTTCTATCAATTAGTCTTGATGAGGAACTCATGTATAATAAATACCTCTTACAAATGGAGTAAAGAAGAAAACCCTACATGGGAAAAAATCCTCTCCAAAAAAAAGAGAAGAAAAGAGGACTCAAGATGACCCCCCAAGGACAAATTCCTTCACCCCAAGCATATGTCACAACTCAAGATAGTGAGGTGATACTAAAGGTTTAATGAATATATTTTCAACTTGTCCTAAATAGAAAAATAGTCTAAGGAGAAAATTGTTGGTGTGAACTGTTGGACTCAAGGAGCACTGAGAGGGGGGGGGGTGAATCAGTGTTCAACAAAAACTACAAATCGAAAATCCAATTTGAAACCATTCATATCACATAAATAAACATGCAACTATAAAGAACAACACACATTGCACCATCACACCAAGAATTTTGCGTGGAAACCTTGTTAGGGGAAAAAACACGATGGATGTTAATCCACAATTATACCCTATTAAAAGTATAATGGTAAACAAAAGGGAATGCATATGCATTCAGACTCACTGCCTAGAGCCCATTGCTCAAAAGAAAATAAGGCTCACTTCCTTACATAAATTTTTGATTACAATAGAAAAATGAACTGAGAAAATAGCTTCTTCCAAGCCTGATTATAGTTCCATTTTGGTTCTTGATCATATTTTGTCCTCTTGTCAGATTCACACTTGCTACTCTTCTTCAAATCTGCATTTCTCTGCTATACTCTACTCCAAAACTAACTTCAACTGACTGTCATAGATCAATCACAAGTCCTTCTCTTGTTTTGTTGCTTATAAATTACAAACAACTTCTATAGACACAACATCCTCACATCCACCACACAAGAATACATTCACACTTGAAAATAATACATATATATATCCGCTATATGCAAATTACATCCATAAGTCGGCTTGAACAAAATAATGAAAGTATTTTATATTATTCAGCTCAAACATATGTATTGTTAAATGTGCACCTCCCAAAATTAGGCTAAGACTTAGTTGGGACTCGTAAATATTCTTAAAACCAAAATAATTATATTTCATTCATCCGCATAAATCTACATTTCAATGTACACACAAGTCGACCTTCAAGAACAAAATAAGCAAAAAAAATAACTTTTGTCGGATCACTTAACTTGAGCATAGAGTAGTACATCACCAAGATTGTTGATCATGATTATACAAATTCCAAAACACTTCCTCCATGATCCACAATGTAAAAGCATCATCCAGTGATGCAAATTGATCAATAGGCTAACTAGATACCCTGTTCCTTGTCTGCTAATCTGATAAAGCATTGTTCTTCCCTTTTCTTGCCAAATTGAATAAATTCAAAATTGTGTACCTCATAGATGACTTAGGTTGCCATCAATGACAACACTAGAAGTCATATCCAGTCTCCTCAAGCCATATTCCAACAATCTCCCCCTTTGGCATTGATGGCAACACTTAGTGAAAAATGAGAAAAATTTCAAATTACAGATATCTCATCATTCTCTCCCTCTTAGATTTCCAAAATCAAAGTCATAGCATTCTTTCCTTATTCATTTTTCACAATATTCTCTCCCCCTTTGACATTAATGAAAAAAAATATATTTCCAATCTCCTCAGAACTTTCTACTTAACTACCCCTTTGAAGTACAACCAAAAAGTTTCCTATCTCCCAAAGTACTTATTTCTCCAAAAAAAATGACTCAAAATTTCAAAAGCTAATCAACACAATTAGAAAATTACCTTATACTTTTCCTTCATCATCGGAAGGAATTTCTTCCAAGAATCAATTGTAATCCCACTGATGATATAATTATGTTGTCATTTACCAAAGTCTGGTTGACAATCTTCACCAGTGATTTAAGGATTGTTATCTCTTTAGCTAGCTTTTATCCTTTATTAAAAACTTCAATCATTTGTTCCATCCTTCCTTCAGTCAGATCTTTCACCTTCTAGAAGATGACAACAAGTTTGTATTTGTTGAATTACACTTTTGCATGTTCAAACTATAAAGCTTGAATCCTTTTTCTGATTGAACCATCCAAGTCCTGCTACATAATGAAACTTTGGCCTATTTGATTCAACTTTGTTTCAATTTGATCTAGCTTTTCCTTGTATTTCCCCACTGCATGAGGCCACCTAAGATAGTAATTATAGATATAGTTTATCTCATTTATGCACTACCTTATCTCATTCATCTTCTTCTTCAGTTTGGTAAGAGATATTCTAAATTGTTCTTTAAAGTGAAGAATTATCTCATCTTCCTCTATGTCTTGAGAATTAGACACCTTTGCTTCCTGTATACACAAAATCATCTCATAAGGAATTACATTCCGCAAATTGTCCACATCAACATTGTTATACCTGAAGTATGCTCCTAGGGTGTTCTCAATCAGATCTTGTTCAAAAGATGGTTGTTCTAACCATAAGTTTGCAATTTTCTTCATCCCATTCTCTTCATGAATCATCGTCAGTATCATTCCTTTGCTCAAGTCTCCTTCTTCTAGCTTATCTTTTGTAGCTGCAACTGGTTTCACTAATTCTAGTTCACCCATAGGAGTATAACCTTCAAAATCTTCATTGGATACTTCTAACACAACCATCTCAACATTAGACACTATAGGTACCAGAGGAGAGTCTTCAACAGACTTTTTAGCTCTTTTATGCTTCCTTTTTGCTTTTCCATAAGAGGGTCCAACTTCAAGATTTTTTATCAGAGGGGAAATGCCAACTAAACCGAACATCTTCAACAACTCATAAAATAATTTTTCACATTCAACATCATAATCATTCAGAGTGTTGTAGTATCTAAAATGTTTCTTACATACTAGTTCATCTTCCTTCCACACAACATTGTTTATCCGGGGCATGCGTTTTAAGAAATACATCACAATGCATATAATCAATGTTCCAAATCTAAATGCATAACATGTTTCCTTTGTTAGTTGAACATTCTCCATCAGCTGGTCTTTTAGTAGGCCACACAAGTTGAAATCTTCATCTTCTATAATCATTTTGTGCGAGCTGTAGACTGTGCTTGCCAAAGTAGATCCTTCTCTATTCCTGAAGAAATTTTTATAGGAAATTCCATGTGCAACATACCATGTTATTGGATCATTAATTTTTGAAATCACCAAGAATGGCTGATCACTAGTTACACCGGTTGGGGTTTGTACTTCTGTATTTTGAATCGACTTTTTCTTCGACACTTCACCGAAATCGCACAATCTTGTTAGATTCTTGATTACCTCCTTCGATATTCCATAGGGTTTAAATCCAAAGTCAAAACATCACCATTCAATCTATTCAAGATGAATTTGATAATTTCCACATTTGCAAAGTGTGGGAATTCACTCCAAATGCCAAAATTTTTATGCTTCTTTTCATCAAGCCTCTTCAATTCATTTCCAGTCAACGAATCCCTTACATTCCTAATTTTAGTACCGCTATATTCATCCAAAACTACAATTCCCTTGATTTTCCCCATTTTCTTTTTGCACAAAATGAATACTAAAATAATTTTCACAATGATTTGAAAATACTTGATAGATTTGATTTTAAAATCTTCACACACCTTCGCCAAATCGCTGCAGAGCTCTCTTTCAACAATGTAGGGTGCCAAATGAAATTTCCAGTTTTCCTTTTATAACTTTTCACACCTAACACATTTAATATTTTTCCCTAGAGGTTCTAGTAGGTCATTTTTCTTAGACAACAACAATAGGATATGTTGCAGATCACCCAATTTCACAGATAATTACTTCAAAGATTACTTGTATAATTAAAAATTGTTTGCACATCTCAAAAAAAAATTCCTTCATTTTGGTGCAATTAAATGATAGGGGGGATTAATGATTTTTAAGAAGTACTCCCCCTAGGCTGATGGGCTGAGATCAATTCTTGAAGGAATTACCAGATGATTTTTCAAAAATAGTTTCTAGTACTTACTTGTTTACTCCTTCAGATTCACTTTTCTTCACCCATGTCTTCTTCCTCCGATCTCTTATTTCCTCCACCAGCACCTTTTCTTTTCCTTTGTCATTCATTTACTGGTTTCTTTCTCTATATCCTAGACCTCTCCTATAAGTATTTCTATTCTGGAATAATTTAGCAATATGACTGATTTTGTTGTAGTTGAAGTATATCGGATTTCTTTGTGTGTACCTATCATTCCATTGATTTCCTCTTGATCTGTATTGATTAGCAACATGTCCAAATCTCTCGCCAGTGTAGCATTTAACATTATTTGTTCTGATAAAATTGTTTGACATACCTCAGCATTCAGTTGATTTATGACCAAACTTTTTGCAATTAAAACAACGACCAAGAAATGATGAGCCATGTGAAGTTTCTTGCCTTCTACACTGGGAAGCTATATGACCAAATTTATTACAAATAAAACAATGACCATTAAATTTATGTGCATTAGGTTGTCTTACCAGATGTCTTCTACCTTCATTTACTTGATTTCCTTTCTTCATATTCTTCTATTATGATCCAGAGCTTTCTCCCTTTTCATATCCAAGTGCACTTATGTCATATGCATCTCTTAGCCCTTTAGTCAGCTCATCAAGTTTAGCAGAACTTATTTTGAACCTTTCTTTGTACTCATTTGTAGTAGAGAGTTCTCTACTGAGAATGACTATCTATTTTTCAAGATCTTGTTCATGATCTTGGGATTGTTGTAGTTCCATCTCCAGTTGAATAAATCTTATGTTGGCTATACTACATTCTTCATATTTTTGTTTTAGGTACTGCACCAAATTTTCTTTACTCTTTTTCCTTTCTTCAACTTCTTTGGTTAGCTTTATCGCCATAGATTCCATCTCAAGCTTTAGAGTAGCATTATCTATGGCAATCTTTTCACATTATTCAGTTATCTCCTTTAGGGTTTGATTTAGACAAGTATCATCCATGCTTTCTTCCTTTTGTTTCAGATGGTCACACAACTCCTTCCTCTTTTCTCTTGATTCACTGATTTTGTCCTTCAGCTCGATTGAATAAATTTCTCAGCATCAACAAGATTAGCTTTCAACCCCAATACTTCTGCTTTCGACTGATCAAGGTCATCAAGTGCCACCACAAGCTATCATTTAAGACTTCCATAGTACATAGCTTCAAGATCCACCTTGAGCTATTAAAATTTTAAGGAGGAATGCGCTCTGATACCAATTGTTGGACTCAAGGAATACTGAGAAGGGGGTGAATCAATGTTTAGAAAAAACTGCAAATTGCAAATCAGATCTAAAACCATTCTTATCACATAAATAAACATGGAACTATAAAGAACAACACACTTTGCACCATAATGCCAAGATTTATGTGTGGAAACCTTGTTAGGGGAAAAACCACGGTGGATGTTAATCCATAATTTTATACCTTGTTAAAAGTATAATGGTAAACAAAAGGGAATGCACATGCATTTAGGCTCACTGCTCAAAAGAAAACAAGGCTCATTGCCTTATAGAAATTTTTGATTACAACAGAAAAATGAACTGAGAAAATAGCTTCTGCCAAGTCTAATTACAATTCCATTTCGGTTCTTGATCATGTTCTGTCCTCCTGTCAGATTCACACTTGTTGCTCTTCTTCAGATATGCATTTCTCTGCTATACCCTGCTCCAAAACTAACTTCAACTGACTGCCATAGATCAATCACAAGTCCTTCTCTTGTTCTGTTGCTTATAAATTACAAACAACTTCTACAGCCACAACATCCTCGCATCCACCACACAAGCATACATTTGCACTTTAAAATAAGTACATATATATATATATATATCCGCTATATGCAAATTACATCCATAAGTCTACTTGAACAAAATAATGAAAGTATTTTATATTACTCAGCTCAAATATATGTAATATTAAATGCACACCTCCCAAAATTCAGCTAAGACTTAGTTGGGGCTCATACATATTCTTGAAACAAAAATAATTATATTTCATTCATCTGCATAAATCTGTATTTCGATGTACACACAAGTCAGCCTTCAAGAACAAAATAAACAAAAAAATAACTTTTGTCGGATCACTTAACCTGAGCATAGAGTAGTACAACATCACCAAGATTGTTGATCACAATTATACAAATTCCAAAACATTTCCTCCACGATCCACAATGCAAAAGCATCATTCGGTGATACAAATTGATCAATAGGTTGACTGGATACCTTGTTCCTTGACTGCTAATTTGGTAAAGCACTATTCTTCCCTTTTCTAGTCGAATTGAATAAATTCAATATTGAAGACCTCATAGATGACTTAGGTTTCCATCAATGAAAAAACTAAAATCCATATCCAATCTCCTGAATCCATATGCCAACATGAACAAGGGTATTTCCTATTTTATTTCTCTCTTTGTAGTGTGAACACGGTACTTTATCTAACTAGTTCTTAGTTAGGACCTTTTCACGCATGTTCACATGTTAAGTTTACTTAGTTCAAGTTAGGAATATTTCTAGAAGTCTTAATTGTCATGTGATCCTATCTTATCTTATACCATAGTTGTCACATGACATAGGTTTAAGAAGCTTGTCATCATCCTACCTTGTTCTACCTCTCAACATTTTATATATAAGAAAGGTCTCATACATGTACATTTTGTATTGTATTGTATTGCAAGCATTCATTGATCACATTTCATCTAATATATTTTTCATCCATTAAATTACAAAATTATGCTCTCTTTTTTCTCTTATAAAAGGTTATTTTTGGTTTTGCTGGTGATCTTGGGAGCTTGAGTCCTTGAGTGATTCTAACATGGTATAAAAGCTTCAAATATGCAAATCCCCTTCTTAGATATGAGGGTGATTTAGGTTTGAAATTTTAGTAGAGTGGGTTTTTGCATCAAATAAATATTCCACACTTAAAATATTTGTACGAAAACAATATTAGGTGGCATATTATCAATTGTTGAAAGTGAGAAGTTGCAGACTATTCACACAAGTATGTTGCCATGAGGCTTGCAAGTAGAGAGCATCAATTCTTTCCCTAATCTTGCCAATTAGAAATTGTGATGCAATCATATAATCACTCTTAAAAATGAGCATTAATGAGTATGTCATGATCAGACATAAATCGGTTGGTCTCCCATGAGCTACTTATTTGGCCAAATGACAGTTATCATTCTTTCAAGAATTTGTTTCCAAGAAAATCCCAGCCATTATGATGTAAATTTTGAATGAAACCCTTAATACTTATGAAAAAGTTTGTGAGATTTGATAGGTGTTATTGATATTCCTTCCCTATGGTGATGTGCTATTCTTTAGTGTTTTATTCATGTATCTTCATTGATTGTTGAAATTGTTGTGAGTTGAGTTAGCTTACTATTCATAGTCTAATTTGAGAGTCATGATATTAATAGTTTATCAATTTACTTTTCAAGTTAGTTATTTAAAGTCAATTGTAATTGCATATATTTCATGGTTATGATTAGGTGTTAGTCTACCTTTTCTACTTTTTGGTGGAAAGCATAATGTCAATTTCATGAAATTTAAAAAATCAGGACTTTGTCAGAAGAGGGAGTTGTACCTCAATTGAAATTCAGAGGAAGATCACCAATGCAATGGTGATCTCTTGAACTGTTGGTGATCGATTAGTTCTTTTGGGATAATTTTTTTTTGCTATATTCCCTTGTAAATTGTATTTTTTTGTCACTTAACATTTCCCATTGACCCTCATATTGAAGTTGTGCTTTATACTTCTAGGTATGATAGTTGTGTGTAGTTAAGAAATCAATTTTTAGATCCACAATGGACAAACACAAAGAGACACTTGAATTTATGATATTAATAGTTTGTCAATTTACTTTTCAGCTTTGTTAGTTATTTTAAATCAATTTCAATTGCATGTATTTCATGGTTATGAATAGGTGCTAGTCTGCCGTTTTTTCTTTCTAGTGAAAAGCACACCCTTGATTTCATAAAATTCAAAAAATCAAAACCTTATTAGAAGAGGGAGTTGTAGCTCAACTAAAATTCAAAGGAAGATCACCAATGCAATAGTGATCTCTCCAACTATTGGTGATCAATTAATTCTTCTTTTGGGAAAAATGGAGTCAATCTAAGTTTATCTTTTAAAGGAAAAATCTTTCAACCAATTGATATAAAAATTATTATATTCCCTTGTAAATCAATTTTTTTGGTCACTTAACATTTTTCATTGACCCTCATATTGAAGTTGTACTTTATACTTCTAGGTATGATAGTTTTGTGTAGTTAAGAAATCATTTTTTAGATCCATAATGGAGAAACACAAAGAGAAACTTGAAATTATGCCTTACAAACCCCTCAACCCCCCATCTTTCATTAATGCTATAATAGGAGGGCTCCCAAAAATGAACACTTGTTGATCACAATTTCTGTAACTTTGAGATAGTATTAACATGGAGGCCAAAAGATACAATTAAAAAATCACAGGTGCAAGTTTGCAACATAATTTGGAAGCCCAAAGTGTACATAGGTGCTTTAGATTTTGAACATTTACAACAATGAAAGCCCTACAAATGTGTAATGTAGTCTAAAATTCTATAACATTTAGATTCTTGCAAAGGTGCACTTGAGTTTGGAATCCCACAACAATAGCTTGCTTCAAAGTCCAAATGTCTACAATAGTTTAGACTTTGGAGTTCTCTCGCAACTCAAGCATCAAATTTTTCTTACAAGTTGGACTTTAGATTTTATTTCTATTTTTATATTCATACTTCAAAATTGGCTTGAATGTTAGACTTTGTAGTTTATAATATCTATATACAAAATACAAGGTAGAGATGCGATCAGAAAATAGCAATATAGAGAACAAAGGTTTGAGGTACAAATGTAGTTGAAACCTTGACAATGCAAAAGACAGGGCCTTGGAAGTATAAACTTGGTCAAAAAATCGATAGAGGCATAAACAAAGATTTGAGATGCAAACCCATCCAAAATTAAATTAGGCACAAACAAAGGTTTTAGGTGCAAACCCAACCAAAATTGATGGAGGTACACATAAGGGTTTGAGGGGTAAATCCAACTGAAAACTTGGGTTGAAACCTACAACAAACAAAAAAAAGAAACACCGAGGATAATTGATTAAAAATTTGTAGCAAACATGGAAAATCTAATTAATGGAAGAAGAGGGAATAAGAAGCCTTCTAAAAATTTAGGTGTTTACAAATAATTTTGATGATGAAAACCCCTGTGAAACTCCAAGTGACAAAAAAAACTAAAATGAACTTCATAAAAGAGAAAAAAATCACCAAAAAACTTTAGATCCAAACTAGAAAAACTTCCAAATATGTCACAAATTGAAAATCATTGAAGAAACATTTAGTGAACACTAACTTGATTGATATAGCAATATTGCAAACTAACTTGATTGTTACACAATATAATTTTGTAAAAGCTATCATCCATACAAGTTTAGTCGTATGGATATTCATATGACATAGATACAATAAAATTGAGAAAATTAGTTGTTAAAACATGATAAAATAATAGGAAATTTTAACTTCATTGTGCATTCTGGACTAAACAACCATGTCCATTTGGGTTTATGATACACCAAATATAAGACTAAGTGTGGGATTTATAAAAAATGGGAAGGAATTTACTGTTCATGGCTTTAATACCATGTTGGAGCAACAATATGATGAATGCAAAAGCCAAAATATTCCATAAATAAACATGCATACAATAATTCCAAAACCTATCATAAAGTGAGTCAATAACATACAATAATATAATGTCAAACACATGAAGAAGACTTGACATAAGTGTGAGTAGATAAAAGTAAACTAGATAGATTTGTATACTGAGCAAATAGATTTGTATCTCTGTATTTTATTACAATGGATCTTCCATGGGGAAAAATCATTTGAGTCTTCCTACAACCATAGTAATAATAAGTACAAACTTACCCACCGAAAGCCCCACGTTCATGAAAGCACTGTGACACAGGAAACCCATTGTTTTAAAATCTGTTGTGCAGACTGATTTGAACATTTTGTGTTGAATTCAAATCAGATTTTATTTGGGCTTACCTCACAACTTCAAAATTGATGTTGAGGAAGGAAAAATTGAAACAAACACAGAATACTGAAACAAAAACTTCTTCAATTGGAAAGAAATGTTAAATTCTCTTCATACTAAATTATTATTTATATATAATTTTTTTATATATATTCTTTTGAGTTTGTATTTTTAATTTATATATATATAGTTTAGTATATATATAATTTTTATATATATACTAAACTTTATATATATATATATATATATAATAAATGATTATTATTTAATTCTCCTATCATCTCTTTGTCTGTGTCAATCTTATCTTCCACATCAGATCTTATCTCTTGACATCTCATTCAATCCTAGCCCTTGATTAAACTATCTCATAATTCAATCTCAACCCTTCATCTTTATCATTTTCCCTAATTTAGCCCTAACCCTATTTCATACTACAACATTCAATCTTGGTCACTAATTAAGACATCTTATTGACATCCAATCTCAACCATCAATCCAAATAAGACTTTGCCTATAAATCAACCCTCTCATAAGCCATTTAGGGGTCGATTCTTCAAGCATCCTTACGTTGTCTAAATCATTCTTGAATCATTCATCCATTTCTATCTATCATCATTAATCTATCATCTTCATCTTAACTTTATGCTACTAAATTGAGCAACCAACATATCAAATCAATCGACCAATTCATCCATCATTGCATCTATTTGAGGTATTTGAAGATTTGGATCAAGTAATGCATGTTATTATTTTATCATTTTTTATTTTATCCAAATTTTTCATATACACAAACCATCAACAACATGATTTTTTGGTTGAAACTATTTGAAGCCATGAAAAGGGATAACAAAAAATATTGCAATAAATGCATAAGAGAAAGATTTCCTACATTGAAGGTGCAAAGTGACATAAGGATAATGAAAAAAAAAAAAAGACATACACCCTAGTAGAGCTCAAAACCCTTCTCCCTCCTTGGTTCTTATTTTGGATTTGTATAATTTTTCTTTTTCCAATTTAGAAAAGTTATAGTTCTCTTACCCAAACTTACTATGTTAAAGTATTATTCTTTTCTAGTTGATTACAAGTTAAGAGTGTTACAATATTTTAAAGTAAAAAAAAAAAAGAGAGAGAAAATATAAGATACCCAATTTGATTACAAGTGAAAAAAATATAATAAAACAAACAACAAAAGAATTGAATAAGTTGTGTAGGTCAAATAATATCTATAGTTAAAAATAATAATATATGTATATTATCATATTGAAGAAAAACGGTTTATTAAATCTTTGTTTCAATTTATAAATGTTTTCCCTCTAAAATTTCTAATTTATTTTGACCCATGGACTTGAATTCTATTGATTGAGAAGGGATTTCAAAATTTGGGTGTTAGTATATAAATTTTATAATTTTATAAGTTGGAATTGAAGGAATGACTTGTTAGACATTGAGAATTTTGAATATGAGTCAAAGTTGAGAACATGCATTGCTCATTAAAAATTATTGTAGATTAGTTTAGTACTAGAAGTTATACACTAATTTCCTTTTCCAATTATTGAATATTTAATTCAAAAGACTAAATATGATGTTAACAACCATATTTTCTCTGTGTAGATACAAAAATGTAAATAAAAATATACAAACTCAAATTATTAAATATAATGATAAAGACATAATATCTCAGTCTAATAACATTATTTTTTATTATAGAAATTTATATTCAATAAATTAAATGACTTATGTAAAATTAAATTTGATTGCTATAACATACAATAATACAAATGATAGATAATTATATATATTTAAGTATCTTAATAATCTATACGAAATTACTCAAACGCAACTAATGAAATAATATTTTATTTGTATGTATTAAAATATTTACGTACTAAGCTGAACTAGTCAAAAGTGGTTGCCATTTTTAATTTATTTATTAAGTTGGATTTATTCGTATTAGTGAAGATGATATAGTCTACGCATTAGAATTAGTAGGGGAGAGGGCCTAGTAGTTGTGCACCCTAACTTCACGCTTCTAATTATCCTACGTTGAAATTTCAAATCACTCCCAATTTTTTACAATAGCTTACTTGGCAAGTTCTCTGCTTATAACTAAGGTTTCAGGGCCACATCATCAAATATGATGCCACATCAGCATGTGTTTTTTTCAAGGTGTCCAAAAAGGCCCCAAAAAATAGTGAAGACCAATACTCGTGCATTACATCATGAGTAGTTGAGCGTTGATGTGGTATCACATGATTGGTTACTTTTTAGATCAAAAGCACACATTTTTTTTAATTATGGGTAGTCAAATCACAACTATTAGACATTATATAAACAACTATTGGGTATTATAATTACGATTGAGTGCGCGACTATTGGACCTTGCACGACTATTGGGCCCTCTCCCCTAATACGACATATTTTGCGGGTATATGACGTCAATCGATAATAAAATTATTTTTTTGTCAGTATATGACGTCAATTAGATAAGAAAATTCTTTTGAATTATTTGTTTGTATAACATACGTAACTAGGCTACGTATCCAACTTGGTATGAAATTTTGTCAACATTTTAATAAGGTTACTTAGTGATTTCATTTTTTTTTGTTTATTTAAATGTAGAAAATAGTAATCAATAAGTAGTTATTGGTTTTCATTTTTCTTATTAATGATAAAACCTATTGATTGATTAGGGTTTGAGTATTATCAAATTATTAAATTTAATTTATCTTAAATAATTAAGTTTTTTTGGATTTGATTGTGTGTTTGTTTTTTTATCAACATTTCGTATCACACATAGTGATCCATCATCAAGATAAAGAGCTGAAAACAAACACACAATTAGTTAACCTCTATAAAAAGAGTTCTTGTTAAAATTATAGGATTTGGAGCAATTGCCAATAGAATTCACACTTGAGAAATTGAGTTTTAGAGAAAATAATTTATATCTTAAATTTGTTAGCTTTTGAATAAAAGGACTTATTGTCAAGTTGCCAATATGAGAGTGATCAATTGAATTTTAATTGTTCTATGATAATTTACTAAGATGTTTAAGCCAATAATACTAGGGAAAGGACTAATAATTATCTCCTTATAGTGATATATGTATTTAAGTTGCTACTTTGCTATAGATATTTGATAAAGATACTAAAAAAATGTTATATAAGAAAATAACTATGAGGGTAATGACATTCAATTTCATCACTCCATGCATTTGCCTAGTCTCACTAGACTTTGATATGTCCTTTGGCAACAATATGATAGTCCTTCGTGCAACTTTATTGCATGAATGCCTCTTTTGTGGATAATTAAAAAAATCCTATTATAAATCTTGCATAAAAGTATATCATAAAAAAACATCTATTTTAATAAGAAATAGTGATTTATATTCCTTTTGACAAATAGTCATTGTTTAGTTATGGGCTATAAAATTAAATTTTTGTACTCTACCTCAAAAAACCCAACCAATTTCCTTTTATGAAAAAATATGGTGTATTAGGTTATCACCTTCGTAAATAAAAACATTTATTTTTATAACCAACAAATAAGATGTTGCACTATTTTTTTTTTGTTAAAAATGATAAGTTCAAAATAGCACTACATTCATCTTCCTCCTTTACACATGAATTCCTAATAGTTCCTTGATCATAGTAAAAAGATGAAATGCATTTTATTAAAAAAATATCAAACAATAACTTATCACACTTTTAATAATGTTGTACAAAGGCAACCACTTCATTGTTAATTTCAAACGATAAGTTAACTAACAATCCAAAAGGCCAATTCGCACAAGACTATCACATTTTTTTTAAATCCCTAAACAAAAGCATAACAATTAGCTGTATAAATAATATTAGTTGGAAATTCTCAAAATGAAGATCTAGTCAATCCTTATAGAAGATTGTGTCATAATTTATTCAGCTATTATATGATATTACTTGCACAATAGAATATTGTGATAGGAAACATGATGCAAATAGTTGATAATACTCAATAATAATAAGTTATGTTGAGGGGGAAAACTTGAAAGTATTCAATAAGAATAGAATTCATAATATGACCATAATAACCTACTCACAATTACCTATACACCATACTTATGTGATGGATTCCACTCAAGATAACCTAACTACCTACATAAGCCTATATAAATGATTATATAACTTAATTAATTTTTATTCTAAACAAAAAGTGATTACATATATCCCCATGTATGTTATAGGTTGAGGAATAGAATCTCCCCTTCACACAAGTATTATCCTTGATATTCATTAATTGTGGATACTCCTATACAAAATCTTCATCTTCTCATATGGCATATTTTATAGGAAAATTCTTCCACTTAATGAGACACCTTGTGATTGTCCTAGTCCTCAACTTTTTTGTGTGTGTCTAGAGCATTAACTCAAGATACAAGATGTCCATTTCCTTTTCATCTAGCTCAATTAAGATTGCTTATGAAGGGAATGTTGACCAATAAACTTCTTTAAACATGAGACATGAAAAATTAGATCTATTTTTCGATTTAAGATAAGTTGGGCTTACATGCCCCACTATCAATCTTCAAGAGAATCTAATAAGGTCCATAATATTTAGGTGTGCAACAATTTGTTATTCTTTTTTTATTTTAGAGACACAATTTTCTTATATAGTGACAACCACCAAAAAACCAAACTCTCATTTCAAAATCCTAAATTGCTATGATGTTGATTAGCTTTTTGTTTCATTCAAATTTATGCCATGGCTTAACTCTCTTTATGAGTAGAAAGTACTTGTCGTTGACTATTTTTTATGATCTTTTAGAATCTAATCTCTTGATGGTGAACCCAACAACTCCCAAAAATCAAATAGCCTATTACAAAGAGAGATCGAAGCAACCGATTTTCTCAACAACCTAAGAAATTGTATTGATACATAAACTTAAATAATTGATTACAATGACTAATAAATCCTTGTGAAAAGTAGAAAACAACCCTAGATCAAACTCTAGGTGAGGATTAGATTAGATTGATACAAGTGTCCTCATCCTATGCTATGAGAAAACATGGCCTAAAAATAGCTCAATTTCATAATAAAAAACATTTCCTGACTTTAGCTTAAGTGCATAAAGTAAAAGAGGCCTAATAATTAATTAATTATTAGGTAGTTTTCCTATTTACTCCAACACCCCCCATTAATATAAACTTAGGGAGAAGTTAAAAACCTAATGATGAATGCAATGATGGATGCATGAATGGGTCCCAACTACAAGGCTTGATGAGGTACCTATGTACAAACAAATGAAATCTCTCATAACTAGAGAAAAAGAGAAACCCTCATAAGAAAAAACTCCTCCAAGAATAGGAGGAATTTATATGACCCCCAAAGATTTTTTTTCAAATAATTATAATAAATATCCGTCCAATAGGATAGAAAAAATGAGGATATGAATCCCCCATAAAGAATTATCTCTTGTATCAATGATGAAAGTCTAAAGACAAAAAATTATCCACTGCTTGTAAACGACATTTATCCCCTTAGAAATAAATAAATCCAATTGTGATTGGAGAAGTCATTCACATAAGATGGATAAATAGGGAATCCAAATCCAAATGATGTATTTCTAAAAAATACTCAAATGTCCACATAGAAAATGAGATGATTTCATTCTAGAATCTTGTAATTATTGATGTACAAAAATCTCCAAATACAATGATGATGGTGGGCTAACAGTGATGATGTAACTGTCATGAAATAGGAAATAAATGTGTTAAAAAAAATCCTCCAAATTTAGAATTGATACTCTAGAAACAAGGATAATATATGTCTATAAGATATGAATCCCCAGTAGTTGTGTCTAAAAGAATATGAACGTCTTGATGCATTGAACCAATAGGGATCATGGATGTGTAAATACTAAGATGATTAGGAACAACAAAAGATAGAGATTTGGTCTTGATATAAGGAGTAGAAACAAGGAGACAAACATCTAAATCATTAAAACATACAAGAATTGTGATATTTTTGAGTTCCTCTAAATTATCATCATCAAAGGGTATGCAATTTGAATCATCAAGGATAACAAGATAATCAGAAGCAAGATCCTCTAGGAATGAAGATATGTGAGGATATTGATGGATCTCTCAAATTTGAGTCAGAAGTGTGTGGGGACAATCAATATTTGATACAACACACGATGTTAGGACCAACACTAGAACAAATCACTCCTACAACATGATCATTTATAATATTGTAACTTAGGAAAAACAAAACCCTAAGTGTAATGTCTAAACCTAGGATTTCTTTTGCTCCTTTTTTAAATGTACATTAGGATGCAAATCTACAAGGTTTTTTGATTGACTTTCAAAAATAAAGGTGAGTCAATCAGACCTAGATCTGATCCTTTTGAGGCTTAGAAATGGAATGAACTAATTTTCTATGATTAACCAAACTCAACTATGCATCCTAATATGAAAAATGCAAGATCTTGACAATGTACAAACTGAAACAATAGTTTGTAGGTAGATCCACGAAGTGTAGAGGATTGTGTACCTTCCACGAGAAGTTGGATCTAATCATTGTAGTATTAGTGGGTTTTCCTTGGGCGAATGGGTTTTTGGATGCCACTTATACTCTATTTTTGGGGTCCTCTAATGATAGATTTGAGCTTCTAATTTTTTGTTCCAAATTTGTCAAAACATTGTTGGATAATTTGGTAGGTGAGTTTATGTTTGTTGACAAGATGTAAGGCTTCAAATGCAACAATGAACATTTTATCTTCAATCTTCCTTCAATCCTCTTCAAAACTAACGCCTACACACTCAAGGAGAGGGGAAATGTTGGGCCATTTAGAGGCTTTCCTCAGTCAAACCATGTGAGTGTTTCTACTTTCATAATGGCAATGTCAATGATAAAATGATAATGGATAAGAAGGAATGATAAAATCAAAAAGTGTTGTAACTCGCCACCATTCAATGGCTTCTTTGAAGGAATGAAGTCGTACACATCACCTCAAGGCCTTGGATCTTCTTTACTTGATTTCTTGAATTGCTTTGGAAACCTACAAAAGGAGTTAGCCTTCACAAAACAATAATAATAAAACAACATGAACTCACATACACTTTGACATGATGCTTGGATCTTGAATTGTTGTAATAACACTCTAAAATACTGCTCTTTACTTGTGAAAATGATTCTTGCTCATAAATTCTCCTTTTTTTCTTCTAGTTTCAATTGGTGAAAATACTAGGTATTTATAGGTACATTTATTCAATTTTCTGAAAATCAAATCCTAATAGCTGACCTTTGCAAGTTGGGTTTTGAATGTTAAAATATCGACACCAACATATTAAAAATTAGTACCTAGAAAAATAGGTGGACCCATTCACCCTAGGGCGAATGGATCTTAGCCCTATTTCCTAGGACATTAAGTGTTGGGGGAAAAATAACAATTGGATGCATTTGTTTAATGCTTGTAATTTCTCTGAAAGTGGTACAAATGGGCTATAGAATGCATAATTTTAGGAAATTAGGGACCCAATTAGGCTCAATAATTTAGAGGGAGAAAAATATATTGTGAAATTGTTAAGGGTGACAATTTATGACACTAAATTTATCCCCCACTTTAGTGAGAGTATGAACTTACGCTCAAACTCACACTAAATTAGAAAATCTATGTCAAGAGGGATCTGATTGTCTAAATGTTAAAGAGATAGGATGACTACGGATCTAGGGGAATGCACAAGCCCCCGGGATACAAGATCCCACGGTAATTTTATAACATAAGCACAAAGGAACATGCACATGTATGAAATGTAGCAAGACAACATACACATACATGTCAAAAAACATGAAGAATGCACGATGAAAACACACATGACATAGTTACAAGAGAACTTTGCACAATTTTTTTCCAATTTCCTTACAAAAAAATAAAAACAAACATGATGTGAACATGATGAAGACACTCAAAAAGATACACAACAAAATACAAGGTTATTGTACTAAAAGATTCAAGTCGGTAAGGCAAAGAGACCTCAATCTTAAATTGTCTCAAATGTCAAATGTCATCCATCGAATGTGTTGTCTAATAAAATGATGCTCTCACAAGGATATAAAATCACTTATGAACACATGGATCCACTAGCAAGCAAGTTGTGTCATGCTACGTGGCCATGTGAAAAATGGTTGTTCAAGTTTAACATCTTAGGGGACGAACAAAGTTTAACATCTCAGGGGATGAACAGAGTTTAATGTCTCGAGGGAAAAAAAAGTTTAACGTCTCGAGGGATGAAAAAGTTTAACTGCTTAGGGAACTAGCAAAGTTTAACATCTTGGGGTACAACAAAGTTTAAGATCTTGGGGGATGAACAAAATATAATGTCTCTGGGGATGAACAAAGTTTAATATCCCTGTTACCTAATTTTTACCCTCAAGCTCAATTAGGCAGAATATCATGTGACAGGGGTTCCATTAGGTCTGAATGCTCCAAACCAGGGAACATATCAGCGTGAGAATGGTAGGGTCCCCCCGATCCATTTTTGAAATGTCTGTGTTGCTTATTGGCAAGACTTATTTGATGTCACAACGATCGGGATTCATCTCCAGGCATCTATCGGCGTGACATTCTCTTTTGTTTTGGCGACAGAAAAGGGTGATCGGCATAAGGAGATAGCTTCACCAGAATATCATACCCAAGTGGAGATGTCTCCCCGACAAGAATGAAGGCTCTCGGCAAGGGTTGGTTCCCTCAGCGTAATGTCTTGCCGAAAAGGAAGGATTTCTCCCTGATATATTTTCCCTTGGCATAAGGTCTTGCCATCGGGATGATGTTTGGCCGACAGGCCAGGGTCTTGGTGACAGTATGGGGCTTAGCCAAGAGGTCTCACCAATGAGCATGTCTCACCGAAGAAAAGCAGCGTCACCGAAGGGAAGCAACACTCGACAGGAGGTCTCATCGATAGCAAAAGTCACGCCGACATGCCTTGTATTTTCAGTATAATGCGAGTGAGTTCAGGAAGATGTCCCGTTGACAAATGAAGGTTACCTCGACAGGATCCCAGTTAGCCAAAGTGAGGGGCAAGCTGCTAGGATGTCTTGGCGACAGGCCAAGGCTTCGCCGAGAGAAAGTGATATCGGCATAATGTCTCGCTGAGGGCCCCAGTGTCTCACCGAAGGAATGTTTGGGGCTGGGGAGATGAGGGATTCGCCAAGATATCTCGGCGAGGACATCCTATCTTTTTGAAAGTGAGGGGTATCGGGGTAGTGTCACACCTTCGATAGGATCTCTCACCGATACTCGGGGTCCTGCCGATAGATAGAAATGCACTTGGCAAGAAATGGTAGTTTTGGCAAGAGGTCACACTGAATAGAGCAAGCTCAGGGATGTCATTTGTATTCGCTAAAATATCTCCCCGACCGATGGAAGTCTCCCCGAACAAGGGTCCACATTCGCTAGGAGGTAGAGGCTTCATTATAAAGTCTGGTCGATGACGTAGTGTCTCATCGACAAGTGAAGTCTTTCCAGAGGAGTGATGCCTTCGGTTTAAGTTTGTGCCTTCGGTGAGATGTTTTAGCGAAATCAGGATGTCTCGGCGAAAGGATATCTCGGCGTGGTGAGGTCTTATCGACTGCTTGTGGTCTCATCAAAACAAAAGTTCTCGATGAAATGAATGTTGTCAGTGTGCATATCGCTATGACAAGAGGGGTTCGGTATGACCTCTTACCGCGTGATTTTCTTTGGCTGATAGCCCATTCAATCGTCATTTGGGGAGACTTGCGGCGACCACAGGATCTAGAATAACCTATAGCACTGTCGGTAGGAGGTCCTAGCGAAGTGAGAAAGTCACACCGACTAGACACTTTGGAATGTCTTCGCGAGAATGGAATGTCTTGGCGACAACAAGAGGGGTTCGGCAGGAGTCTCCCCGATGGCAGGGTGTCCCGCCTAAAGAGGGTTTTTGCCTTCGACATAAGATGTGCCTTCGGCATATGGTCTCAGCGACAGGAAGAGGTCTGGCCAAAAGATGTGAGTTTGGGGAGACTAGTGTGCTCGGCAAAGGGTCTGGTCGATAGGCCAAGGTTTCGCCGATCGAAGATAAAGAAACCTTGGCAAAGGATGTTATTTTTGACAAAGGATGGAGGGGTCGCCATGAAGTCTCAGTGATTCCCTAGGGTCTTGTTGATGCAGAAAGAATCTCGCCGGGAAAAATTTATCTCATCAAGATGTTTCACCAATGGGGTGAACTCTTACTGGAATGAAGGGGGTCTCAGCCAAGGAAATAGTTTCGCCATGATGTTTTGGCGAAAGCAGGATGTCTCCCCAACCGAAGAGAAGGTAGCTCATCGCCTAGAGATAGGGAGCCCGACGAGAGGTCTGGCCAACAGATCGATGCCTTGCGAACGACAGGGAGTCTCTCTAGGAGTCTTTCTGACTTGCCATGGTCTCAGCCAAGGAAGGAAATAAAGAGCTCGGTAGGACAAAGCGCTTCGGGGTAACATCGGCAGACTCTTGCCAATATAGTTTGTAATGTCAAGTTCATGAAGACTTCGAGAGGAGGTTGTACACTCAGTATGATGTCTTATCGACAAGCGTTTGTCTTGGCGACCACAGAGGTAACATCGGTATGATCTTTTGGGCTCACCAGAAGTCTCAACAATAGCTTCATGTTATGTCGATAGCTTCAGAAAGGCATAATCACCTCGGTGAGACACTTTTAGTGTCTCACTGAGATGTGATTCTGCAGGAGGGGGTTTTGACCACCCGAGGAGGTTGCGTGGAATTCACTCAACCAATTAGGGAGATCTGAAGGTTAACCGTGGCAGTCTAAGGAACATCAACAGGATGAAAGGCGACATGTATCTGTTGCAAGCTTAGGGCATTCAAGGTGTAGCCGAAGTAGCTCAACAAGACACGATGGATCAAATGAATGTGGTAGCTGCGAAATATCAGAAGGCTTCTATGAGGGTAACTCTTCATCGACACACACAACAGAGACACGCAGGCTTCAGCATTAACTTCATCTAAAAGATCTTAGGATAGTTTTTCTGAGCCTAATATTTTGTAAGCCCCAAGGGGTCGACACAGTCTGTATATAAGGCATCTTTTGCCTTTTTGTAAATAGTTATGATTATGCATTCAAGGGAGTTAGTGATTTTTTTTATCAATCCTTTCCCGATTAATGTATGTTTCTGTAACTCAGCTGGAATCCTGAATACAACACAAAGTTTACCTTGGAAGCTTGTGTTCATGTTTGTATTGATTCTCATTTCTATATCTTTCTTTTGAACATGCAAGTCTTTAACTGTGTTTTAATAATTTTGCACTTATGTCTTAAGGTTGTGAAATTGATCTTTCCTTCCCAAGATGTGTATGTAGGCCAAACTTGTTAGGACTAAAGCATTAAATCTGAAAGAGGTTGTTCTGAGTATGTGAAGCAATAGAATTTGAACTTTCAAGTGTATGTTCTTCCTATGTTCATTTCATGATTTCTCATTAATACGGTGTATCACCATAAGTTTAGTTCCATTTTTATGAATTTTCCTTCTAACTTTCCCTTTGAAAAATTCAGTAGTTTTAGGTGATACCCAAAGGAAGTCGGCCTTCTCCAGAGGTTGACCTCTGCTCACAAGAAACCCACATCTTTAGAGGTCTTCCGATGTTACACTGAGGCGTTGAACATCAGGTTCAACAAGGGTGCAACTTCAGGTGATAACAATCCCAAGGGACAAAAAAGTTTAGCATCTTAGGGGATGAATTGATAACCATGCCTTAAGGGGTGCTACAAAAAACACCACTACCAAAGGGGGTAAGTCAATAGGTCAAATATCACAAAAATGAAATTGATAGGAGTAATATATGCCCCACCCCATAAAATACCAACATACTTGTTATGTTAGTATTATAAGGAGAAAGAGGGTAAGAGGGGATCCTTGAAAAGAATGCACACCTCTCAAAACTAGTTATCCTTGTCCCCTAAGTGTAGAGACAAGAACAACCACACCAAGGACTATTGTGTTTCTGTCATGAAAAATATGGCTGCACCTAAGATTGTACCACCATGAATGACAATGAGAAAAACACATAAAACTACAATTGCCACATAGTGATGAGCAACATGATAGGATGAAGATCATTATTAACTAGAGGAATTAGGTGCATCAACACAAGGAAGAGCACGACACTCCTTAATCTATGTTATATTTTATTACTCAAGGCTTGAAATTTATTGGTAGAATGACCATGCGCTAGTTGATATGCATAAATTGAGTTTTTGTTGTAGAACTTTTTTTGTGTTCTTGGAGGAAGAGTAATTAGGTGGGCTTTGAGAAGCCTCAACAAGATATTCTCTTGATCAATAATGGGGGGAATCTCTTCCCATTGTGAAGAAAATATTTCTTTCTTATTACAAGCTATCATACATACAATAGATGATAAAGCATTAGATGAAGATGAAGAGGAATGTTTGAAACCTAGACCCTACTTGGAAAAGTATGGTATAGACTTGACTTGATCCCTATCATTTTTTTCTTTTTTTATTACATCCATGTTTAGAAATAATTTTTGTCCACGACCATAACACACTTCCAACTCAAATGAAGAGATTTTATTTACATGCTTATGAGAAGGATTGGCTTCTTCATGAGCACACAGATCCTTTTTAAGTTTTTTAATGTTGAGAATTTTACTCATGGGGGACAGGAGTTGAAGACCCCCTATCACCACCATGGGGTGATTTTTTGATGTAGAACCAAGTGAGGATGATTTGATACAAGATGATGTAATCATTTACAATCATGACAATCATAGTTGTTCTTCTCTCGATACCTCTCCTATTTGTGGCGAAGGTATCTTGGTGTTAGAAGATACAATCTTTGAGCATCATGAGAATCTTGTTTATTTATCTCCCCCTACCTCTCCTACTTGGGAAGATATGTTGGGCATAAAGATGACAAGATGTCTTGCTTAGATGAACATGCTAAGGTCACCTTAGATTCCCCCTCGATAGAAGATCATCAACAAGAAGTCAAATCCTCTGAGGTTATGATGCACAATTGGCCATTAGATCTCCCTTGATTATTGGACCTCCTAAAACTCCATCTGGACCTCCTAAGAGTCCTCTAATTATTAGACCTCCTAAGTCACCTCATAAGACAATTCTCATTACAGGACCTCCTAAAACCTCATTGCCATAACCTAAGTTTTGTAAAACAACTTACTAGTAATCATGTGTTGCAGCAACCATGTTATCATATTGTTTCTCACACATATAAAACTAGAAATAATAAGAAACTAAAACGATGGAAATAGGGTGCCCCACCTTTATGGGAGATGGAGCACGAGCTAGGGTTTAGGACCTATACCTATTTCCCTCAAGTTTAATTCAAGGAAACCTTAGAGATCTCAATCCAAGGATGAAGTGAGAGAAAGAGATCTTGTAATAAGGTATCCTAGGGTGTGATTAAAGATTAAAAGGGGGTTCACCACCAAGCTAGGGCTTGGAAAGATAAGTAATATGCAAGACCTAATGATCAAACCTAATGATGTGTAGGACTTGAATAGATGACCTAGAAATGAATGTCAAATAGAACAATAAACTAGAAAAGTATAGATAGGTGCACTTGGAAATTTGTAACAGCTCGGAACAAGCTCTAAAATGCTAAAAATGTTGAATTTAATGCATAGTGAGACTCATACACTAGGCTGGGGGATTTAGTCCCAAATTAGGGTTTCTAGGATAAAACAAGAATATGGTGATGATAAGTCTAGATCATCAAAAATCTAGAAAATTCACTTTACCAAGACTCATAGGCTAGAAGTGGTGTACTAGTCCTGCTCAGCTTTTTCAGAGGATTAAAATTTGAATCTGCTCTTATATCTCTTCTCTTCCTTCTCAACTTGATTTCCAGATCTAAAATTTTGAATTATGTCTTGTAGATGTCTTTTAGTGATTTTGTAAACAAGGTGACAACTTTGACAACTTACAACTTGTCACAACCCTCTTTTTATATATACCTAATTAACCTCAGTTTCATATACACTTTATCAAAATTAAAATGTGAGAAAGTGTTTTCACTATGTAATTTTATCAAATTATATTAATATTGTAAGGAACTTAATTTGAATTCTTTTGTTAAACAAAAATATATTTGAATTCTTTTGTTAAACAAAAATATAGCATGTGTGATGATTATCTCATGGTTTGGCACTTGGGAGTTAAATTCTATCTTGAAAAGATAACTGACATGGGGAGTGGAGTGAATATGGGAAGAAAATCGAAGAAGATGAATAATTAAGAAAATGTTTCTTTCTTGTCCCATCGAAATCATTAAGATTTTTTTTTTTCATTTTTCAAGAATCGGTTATCGAAATTGGGGAGAATCTTTAACAAGAGCTGCAGGGCAGCGAAGTTCCTACCAACAAGTTCTAGAATTGTTAGTAATAATGTTGATAAAACAAATGAATAATAGGTACATAAAAAGAAAGTTTTCCTGTTTATCAGTTGACATATATAACATGTAATGTATGTATAATCTCAAAATTGTTTGAACTTAAGTTTGTTGAATATCTCAAAAGGTACTTATGTTATTTGAAATATACATTTGAAAGTTTGGAATAGATGTTTTGGAGCATAGAAAACACTATGAAAAAGAATGCCCAACCTGCAAAAGAATGCACAAACATGTTATCAATGCTTATACTATTGAAGTTAATTAAATGAAATTTAAGTTTACAGAGATCTTGTAAATTCTAGAGGACCAGTCACCAATACAAGTGAAGGTTATTTGTGGCCAATTTATTTATTTTATAACATATCTTTCATGTATATATAAGTTCCAATTAATTTAGTCAAGCGCAAATCAAGCCAAGTATAGGTGTGTATGAGGGCCTAATTTTGGCCTTGTTTTAGAAATTGTCCTCAATATTTATATTTTTTAAATCCCTAGTGCTTGAGTTGGAAGCCATGGTTTAACATTATTTTTTATAGCAGAAGTTAATGAGAATGCTCTTAATGAGCATTAGATGTTTTGCATGCACTATAAAATTATCATTAGTTTAGTGTTGATTTTGTAGTAGGTGTATTAATGGATTGACAGTAAAGATGGTGCTCTAACAATTGAAGGAATGTTGCAGATGCTTGAGGTTTTAGATGGTGCCTACTAGTCACAAATGCCAAAGAGGCATTTTTTAGAGATGTTGTGGCAGATAGAGAGCATGCCTGATTTTCAGTCGGAGTTCATTGTGGTACATCTGGCTTATTGGGTTGCAGGAGGCCATATTTGTGAAATGGTTTGGATGACAAGAAAAAGAAGCACAGGGAAAGGAAAGGTGCAAAAACCCTAAGGAAATGTATTTGAGTCCATAGGAAACTTTTTGGTTTTGAATTAAATGCAGCTCTAGGATTTGTGAAATGTGTGTTGGGGGATATAGGTATGGATGAAGATCATAGGCCAAAATCTCCTATACAAGGAAACTTTGTCTCCAACCTACATACAGTCATTTCCGATGCATATTTATGTTTATGGCTGTTAAGGCTTTTTTACCTAGCTAGTTTAGGAAGGCAAGCATATGTAACTAAAGGTAAGGCATTGGTCAGTTTGCATGTCACACATTCAAATGGTAGTGTAAGGTTGGAATTAGCTACATTGTTCTAGTTTTTTGTGGTGGCTCTGTTCATACTGGAGAGAAGTTTGTGGTGGTATTTGTTTCCCCTCTTTGGCAGGGGCTCTTCAAGGATGGTAGTCTTCAGGTGGCACGTGAGGAGGAGCGAGCTAGGTGGAACAGGTGATTGAAGTGTTGAAGGAAGAATCAACAGGGAGGGAGCATTGGGGAGTGATGTAAGGAAAGGTCTATTTTAGGCAGTTTAATTTTATTCAGTCTAAACTTTTTGGTCTCTATTTCCTTTGGTTTTAGCTGGTTGTATCTACACTATAGAGCAGCATTGTATCACATGTTGTTAGTTTTTTGTATTTCACTTGTAATGTATAGGTGTTGCAGTTTTGATTGTCTTCATCCTTTGCTGGCATAGAAGGGTGGTGTATCTTTCTAATATATGTAATGAATTTTCATGAGTAAGGGCCCCAAAAGGAGCAACACCTCTAATTATTTTCTCTTGTAGAAACTACAAGCATGTACTCTATTATTATTAAGGAATAGTCTAAAGAGATATGATAGATTGTGATATTTCACAGGAAAAATACAACAAGAATAGCTAAAAAACAACAAAGAGGAAAATAAACATCATATAATAGCTAAGGTGAAAGGCTTCTAATTTTTTTATGCATATCCATTGTCATTATTATTCTTGTAAGTTGTGATTATTGCTAATATAATAATTGCATACACCTACTCATTAGCCATAAAGACTGCATATAAGGAAGTTCTGATGACATTTTTTGCACATAAGTCTTTGATCTGTTGTCAAAAATAATGAAAATGCTTTCTACCAGAGAGAATGGATGAAAACATCACAAAAATTATTATTAGCAAACTTATTAAAGCCACTAGGAGCATAGCACCGATCAATTTATAGTTTTTAATAGACATGTGGTATTGTTCTATGCAGGTATGCAATGTTGAAGAATCAATCAAGAAAAAATAGTAGATTTGAACATGAATGATTGGAAATATATTACACAAAGTTCTTTTTAAAGATATGATATAAAGTTATAAACATTCCAATTGTTAGCAATTGATAAGAAAATAAATTTAAAAATTAAATCACCGCTCAAATGCAAACAAAGCTGGCTTGAACATATATTTACAAGGTAGAGGTAGCAAAAATGGCAGTGTTTGACTCATACATGACATTTATGAAAATATACAAAGGCAGGCATGAATGCAAGCATCATCTATATATATTTTTAAATTCATGATGTTTAAGAAATTTAAAATTTATGATTCATGAAAAGAAAAATTAGGATAAAGAATCAAAACATCAACATCAAATGATAAACATTTCCAAGGAGCTTCCAATTAGAGCAAGGGTTATATATTTTCAGTTTCAGTTCTTTTAACCTACAAAAATGAACACACTATTAACGAGTAGAGGAAGAAAAGGTATCAAAAAACTCCTTGCCACATATTGAGCTTACCTGCAATCGACATAGAATAGGCTTTTGCCATTGATCTCTCTGTAAAGAACAAAGCAAGTTAAGCCCAAGATTTATCATAGGAAAGATAGTCTGTTTCTTTGAAATGGAAACTATGCAAGCAACAGTTTGCAGACCATACTTTTTGAAAGGATAAAACTTTATAGCATGAATTCACAAAATCTATCATATGTATAGCACTGCCCCTAAAGTACTTACTATCATTTAAATGCTATCAGTCATATACAAAACATTCACAGAGCTAAAGTATGAAAAATAACTACAAATATGAGGCAAGACTATCCTCTGGTTAATTACATTGATTAGTAATCACAATAAGACATGAAAGATGCTGCTAAGTTTCCAGTGTAGTTCTCGTCCGCATCAGAATCCCATGGCTTTACTCCATGCATTATCAGATCTTCAAACTTGCTGACAAGTCTCTCTCTGGAACGGCCTTGCCTCATGGGGGTTGCCCTGCCGTTGTTTTTATCTGGCGCAAGAGCCGCTACTGAACGTCCTCCCTTGGAACCAAGGTTGGCCTTGCCTCCCCTTGAAGCCTTTGCACCCAAAGCGTTTCTGTAGTTTCAAGAAGACATGATTACCGACTTGCCAGTTGCTTTATGCTGCATGCAAATAACATAGTAAGGAAAGATAAAAACCTAGAAAAAAATTGGCACACAAATGAAAAGAAAAAATGCATTTAACAAATTTCTTTAGGGTTTAAATAAGTTTAAGCACCTGCAAGCGAATGGCTGCCAGTTTTTATGCGAGCTTCCTGAGCAACTATGTAGGCTACGACAGTTGAGTACACTCCGTATGATTTACTGTCATGAATTAAAGTATCTATCAGAATTGTTCACAGAACTTAAAGCCTGAATAACTGCCCTGTGGTTTTTTCTTCCTTTTCTATTTTAAGGATTGCCTGCCTTGTACCCGCAGTGAATTGGATTCACTTTGTTTCCGTGACCACACTACCCACAATCAGTGAGTGGCCCAAAAATTGCCCTAAAAAACATGCAAAAGAAATGTTTTTTCCCTACCATGCCCAAAAATCCGCTTATATCGCTTAAAATTTTTTTAGACCAATAAAATTGATGATAAATAATTTTTAAAAAAAATTAAGTTAAAAAAAATTGCATCTCTACTTTACAAAAGTTAAATATGAAAATAATAATATTTTGTAAATGAATTTATGTAAAATTAATATATTACATGATAATTTAATATATTAATATAATATATAATAATTAAAAATAATTTCATAATATAATATATTAAATTATAGACTAGATGTTGCGTATTCTATAGTATATATTTTTAATTTATTAAATTATTTTTATATATTATATAATAATTTTTTAATTATATTTTAACATATAACAAGTAAATAAATGTTTAGGATGAAGAAAAAGTAATTAATGTGTTGAATGAGGGAAAAAAGTTTTTGAAGAGTTCAAAAATTCAAATAAACATTTCTATTAGATAAAATTTAACTTTGTGGTGGAAAAATATACTTTGTTGATAATATGGATCTGCAACTTGTTCGGCCACGTTGTACCACTCTGGGGTTGTAAAGTGCCAGGTGGGGGGGGGTCTGTCCTCCTCCACGAAGGTTTTCCTCCGTGTCTGTTCGTACCCTTAATTTATTTCTTTGAATTTCAAGTGTTTGCTCTATTTTATTTTTATTTTTTTTGGGCTTGTTTTGTGTCATCTCGCAGGCCCTATTTTTCCAGCGTTGAGGGTGAAGGTTTTGCACTTGGCAGCATTGAATTCCTTTTGGGGATCAACCCTCAGGGGCTTTTATGGAAGGGGGTACAGATGCGCATGCCCCTCCGGTAAATGCTGGCGATGCTTCTTTGAATGGTAGAACGTTTAGAGATGCTATAGCCGGTGATAAAGTCATTCTTCCAGTCAATGCTTCCTTTGTTGTGGATGGTGTTCAAGATGAGGTGGGTGCCAATGGAGGAAGACTATGTAAGCTTTCTGGCACCCTCAGATTCATTAAACTCATTCCTAATGATGAAATGAAAACCGTTATTAACTCTGAAAAGTCTAGGGTTAAAGATATAGCAATGTTTTTTGTGGTTGTTGATTCTAGTAAAGTTTTGGCTAGGAAGTTCTTGGATTCCTGGTGCTCAAACATTTGGTTGGCTAAGTTTGGTATTCAGACTAATTATTTTAGAATGCTGCAAAAAGGGCTTTTTGTTGTTTTTTTCAAGAACAATGAAATGCATGAAAGGGCACTCGCTAAAGCCTACTGGAATGTAGGCAGGTGTGTTTTTCGGGCCTTGGCGTGGTCTCCCTCTGCCATTGCTGATGAAGTCCTCACCCTATCTTTCCCAAGATGGGTTCTCGTCAAAAATGTCCCTCTGGATTTCTGGAAGTTAGTCCCGGCCCTCCTTGCTCCCTTCGAAAATGTTCTTCGGATGGACGAATCCAAGGCCTCCCTCCCGCATCTGGATGCTAGGGCCCTAGTCTCTTTGACCCCAGGGGTTGAATTCCCTCTTGGCATCCTTATTGAGGACGAGGAAAGGGTTGTTTCCTACCCTGTTGAAATCTTGGGCAGTTTAAATGTGTGTTATCTGTGCCGAAGGGAAGGACACATCCGAAAATATTGCCCTTTGATAAAAAAGAATGGTGGAAAAATTCCTTCCCGTGACAATACCGGTGGGGGGGTTGGTCACGAAAGGGGCCATGAGCCGGCTCGGCCCAGAGAGGAGGAAATTCCTCCCAATAATCAACCTATTCCCATGGCCTCTCCTGACCTTGATGTCATTCCCCAAGCCCCAGCCACCTATTGTGACATTGCTCCCTCAGATTCTTGTGCCCCTAGTTGCTCCCCTGAAGAAATTCCTACCAGTAACACCTTTGAAGTGTTGGGTGAGGAACAGGATGATCATGGTGTTCTTGATAGTGACCCAAATGCCCCTATGATCTCGTTGCACTTGAATAGTGCTCAAATGGTTAAATTAAATGCTCAATAGCTAGTTATGCAATCTTTAAGAAAAAGAATTAAGGAAAAACACCTCTCGCCCTCTAGTCGAAAGAACCCTAATCAAACCATTATGATGCAATTAATAAAAACTGATGGTACTACAAAGCTTGAAAAAGTTGACATGGCTAACACTCAAAAGGGAAATTCTCAATTGATTGGGCACTCTGGGGGTCTGGGGCCTTCGTTCCATCCCCCCTCAAATGTGGAGGAACTGACTATTTTTACCCCAATTGATGGAGTTTCTCAATCTGCTATGCCATTAATCAATAAGCAAAAGACACCCCAACCCCCCTTGGTTCCCAATCAACTGGACATCTGCACTATTAAGTGTCAGCCCGAGTCTGAACTTGGTCAGGAGGATGTTTTAGGACACACCCAAACTGTCGTGGAGGAACCTCTCTAGATGGAATCTTCCCAACCTGCCCATAATATGGTTGAAAATAATGTCCCTAATTGCAAACCTGAATTCCAAACTTTCCCTAGCCATTGCTCCCTTTGATACCTTTGATGCAACAAAGGATACTGGGGGAGATGTTGAGGAGAATACCATCAAGGGTAAAACTCAAAAGAGTCACAAGCAAAAAAGAGGGCCTGGAAGGCCACAAAAGTATGGAGACCCAATCTCTGGTAGCCAGGGCATGCAAGTGGTCAAACACAAAAGGAAAAATACCAGTCTAATAATCCAGTCTCCAACTCACAAAAAACCAGAGCTAGAAGACAGTTGGCCCAAATGTTTTAAATAATTTAAGAGCAGCCAAGGAGGCACCCCCATGACCAGTGATTATGAATCTTAATCTGATTTCTTGGAATATCTGGGGGATGGAGTCCCCGGATAGGAAACACATTATCAGAAGGTTCTTGAATTTGGATTCCAATAAGGATATTGTTTTTTTGTAGGAAACCAAGGCAACAGGTTTCACCTTGGAGGTTAATTTGAATTTTATCTGGAGGGATTCATGCCACTTTTCTTCAAAGCATGAGAGAGGGAGGGGTGGAGTTGCCATCCTTATCTCTAATAGATGGAAGCCCTTTATAATTAGTCATGGGTCTTCCCCGTGCAATAGGGTTGTTTGGATTATTATGGAGAAAGATGGGGAATAGTTGGGGATCGGATCAATCTATGCTTCAAATAACCATAGGGAAAGGACCCCTTTGTGGCAATGGATGGCTTCCCATCTGCCTGAGATCCCTTGGGTGTTTGGTGGTGATTTCAACATGGTAGAATACCCTGAGGACAAGTGGGGGGGTATGGACATGGCTTGGAAGGGGTCAGAAAGGAACTTCTAGTAGAGAATGAAAAGAAAATTTAGACTTGTTGACCCCCTGGAGAGGAAGAAAAAAGAGAGCAAAGGGGTGTGGTTTAGTTGGTGTAATGCGCAGCAAGACAAAAATAGGATTTATTGTCGGTTGGACATATTTTATGTTAGCAAGAACATTCTAAACTTCATCCCAAACAAAGATGGGCAGTTGGTAAGTGTGTATCCTTACACACTTTCATACCATCACCCTATTAAAGCTACAATTTCCACCTGTCAAGGTGCGCACAATGCCCCACCCAAGAGCCCAAAGTTCATCCTTAATGTGCATCTCCTTCAAGATGATGACTGTAAAGATGGGATTAGATCCATTAGAGAAATTAATAAATGGCTTTTAAAGGATGCGAGCGCTATCTCAAGGTGGGATCAAAATGTTGAGTCTTGGAGAAGGCTCCTTCAAACCATTGGGAAGAAGAAAGCCAAAGATGATAGGAAAACTAAAAATGAGCTTAATGAGAAGCTGGTCAAGGCTGAAGGTAAAATCCAATCTGATCCTACCAGCATAAAACTTAGTGATGACCTTGTTAGAATTAAAAATGACCTTAGGTGTCTGCAGGTGGCCAAGACAAAAGGGCTTCAGATCAGGGCAAAACTCAACTGGCTAAATCATGGGGATAAGGGCTCAAAGTTCTTTTTTAACTTCATAAGAGAAAAAGGCAGTAAAGAGAAAATTGGCCAAATTTGGGAGGAAGGAAAGGTTCTAAGCACTCAAGAAGAGATTTTTAATTAGTTCCATGCCTTCTATCAAAATCTTTTCAAGTCAGAAGGTAATCAAGAGAGCAATCGAATTGCCAGAGACTTGGTAAAAGGGCTTATCCCCAGCAAAATCAATCAAGACAGCTCCTCCAAGTTGGCTGCTGATATTTATAAAGATGAAATTCTAAGGGCAATCAACTCTCTGCAAAATGATAAATCTCCAGGATGGGATGGGTTATCTGCGGAATTCTATAAAACTTTTAAAGATTGGATAAGTGAAGATTTACTTCAGGTTTACCAGGAGGCCTTAGAGAAAGGCTCGCTGGGGAAAAATATAAACAAAGGTATTATAAAGCTCCTACCAAAAGGGGGCAATAAGACATTAATAAAAAATTGGAGGCCTATAACTCTCCTTAATGTTTCTTATAAAATTTTGGCTAAGGTCCTTGCGTTAAGACTAGTGGATATTCTGTCGGGGTTCATAAATAGTACTCAGACGGGTTTCATCAAAGGGAGATATATTCTGGAAATTTTGATTACAAGCTGGGAGGCCATGGAATGGTCCAAACAAACCAATCAAAATTCTGCCATGTTGCTCTTAGATTTTGAAAAAGCTTATGACAGAATCAAATGGTTTTTCCTTAGAGCAATGTTGGAAGCTTTTGGCTTCCTTGATAAATTTTGCAATGCTGTTGACACTTTGCTTAAGGATGCTAGTGCCCAAATTGATATTAATGGAATTCTCTCTGAGGACATTACCCTTGGTAGGTCTATTAGACAGGGGTGCCCCCTCGCGCCTGCGCTCTTTATGATAGCTTCTGATGCCTTGCATTATCTGTTAAGAGATCATTCTTATTCCCCCAAAGTCAAGGGGATCACGCTGCCGGACCATAATGAGCTAATCAATATCCAATTTGCGGATGATACTGCTATTTTCGTGGAGTTAGAGGAAAAAAACTTGGATACCCTCATGGGAAAGCTTGATCTTTTTTGTCAAGCTTCTGGTGCTAAAATCTCTGTTGCTAAATCTAATTTTCTTGGATGGAATGATTCCCCGCCCAAGTGGCTTCAAAAATTTGAGTTTCAATGGGGTGGGCCTAACAAGCTTGTTAGGTACCTTGGAGTCCCTTTTGCTATCAGTCGTAACCTAAAAGAAATGTGGGTTTGGATAAGTGAGAAGATTTTGAAAAAGATGGATAATTGGAATAGGCGATACCTCTCTTTTGCAGGGAGATTTCAAATCTGCCAAAAGATCCTCTCATCATATATCATATATTTTACTTCAGTGTGGTTTTTCAGAAGTTATCAGATCAATGAAATCCAAAAATGAATTAGAGGTTTCATGTGGTCTGATGGGAAGGGCAAGAAAAAGAGACACTTGGTTAAGTGGAAGTGGTGTTGTATGGCTAAGGCTGATGGGGGGCTTGGTCTCAAAGATCTTAAAATTCAAGGTACAACACTTGCGGTGAAATGGATTGCTAAAGCCATGGTAGGTGAAGAACCATGGAAGGTTCTGATTAGAAACAATATCCTTCATGTCGTGCCTAAGCAGGCTAAATCATGGAAAAAGTTACCCTTGTCTGATATTCTCCTTAACAATCATCCCATGTCCCCCGCTGGATCAATGGTTTTTAAAAGTTTGTGGATGGCCTGGGAATCGGTTAAACACAGAGTGAACTTCAAGTGTTGTAATATTTATTTTAATAATAACCCCATGTGCCAGTCTTACTGTTCTCCTTGGTGGAACATTGTTTACAACGATAAGCCCCTTGCTCTTCTTCAGGGTTGCTCTACTAAAAGATGGCATATGGCTGGTATTCATACTTTTCATGATATTGCTGAAAATGGTCGTCTGAAGCCCATGGGAAAGTTGGGTAAAGATTTTAATCTGGATATGTCTAATCCTAGGACTTATAACATTTTGATTGAAGCTTGTAAAAATATTTCCTTCCCTCACAGTTCTGATGTATCTTGTGCCATTGATGCTGACTTGATTTGGAGTGATGGTACGCCTTTGACTGAGATTAAGGCTAAAAGCCTGTATAAAGATTTAGTGAAAGGTTTTTCAATTAGAGATCATGTTAATGCTTGTTGGGGCTTGAATATTGATGATTCTAAGTGGCAAAAAATTATCTCCTCTATTTGGCAGAATGTAAAAGAGCCTAAAAAGGCCTGTTTTATATGGCAAATTTTGTTATAGAAAATCCCTTTAAAAATTAATCAAGCTGATGTGGATATTTGTAGTTTATGTAGGACTCCTAAGACATTCTTACACATTTTCTTTGATTGTCTTTATGCTAAAGAGGTTTGGAATTTTTTTTGTAATAACATGTCAATATGGACTGAAAACGGAACTCTGAACTGGTATGAGATCTTATTTAATTCTAGAAAACTGCTTAATGAATACCAAATTTTTTGGGATTGTCTCACTATTGAAATCCTTTGGTTTTTATGGAAAGTTAGGAATGAAGAGAAGTTTCAGGGGAATGCCAGGAGGCTTACTGAGTCTACTAAGAGACTCACATTTTTCTCTATTGTTTTGCAGGTCACGATGTCTATGAAATCCTCATTGGACAAATTTATGAAGCTGGTAAAGGATGGGGGGGTTTCAGTGAACAAGGAGGAGCCCAGGCATGGGCTCAAATGGCATCATAACCAGACTGACTCAGAAACTTTCCTCAACATGTTAAGTGTGTTCCAGAGTGTCTTCAATAACGTGGCTGCTAGGAGTGATAAAGCTGAACCTAAGGTAAGTGAGATCTCTAATGTTGCGCGACTCTCAGAGGTTGTCTTTGTCTTGCAACCAACTACACAGGAGGTTGAACGTGCTGATTTTGATGGCAATAGAAATTAGATTTGGTACAAAACATAGGTGTTGTAGTTATGTTTTGAGGCGTCTGGGGTCTCCTCTTTCATTCTCATGACTGCTCTTTGTTGCGAACTAAAAGTTTATTGCATATGTAACGAGCTGGAGGTTTAGTGTTTATGGGTTATTCTGAGAACTAAATGTTCTCTCCTTCTGCTGTAATTTGCTGAACTATTTTTAATACAAAAAAAAAAAAATATATACTTTGTGGTGAAAAAAATTATATGTTTAAAATAGTTGAGTTAAATTCATTTTACAATTTAGTAATCTTAATATATATATATATATATATATATATATATATATATATATATATATATAGATATATATAATTAGTCTTGGGAAAGTAAATAGACTAGTGAAATTAAATTTACTTAAAAGAAAACGAACTATTTTGGAAACTATGATAATGGAGCGGGAAAATCGCAACTATGATAATGGAGCCGGGAAAATCGCCCTTATCGCTCAAAACTTTTGAGCCAATTACCTTTCAAAAAATTAATTTTAGATATTTGTTTTGTTAAATATTTTGCATATTTACTTTAGAGTTATGCAAATATTTGTCAAATAAAAAATAAATATGAATTCTCATTTGTTTAAATCAAAATTATTAATAACTTGTTAAGGAAGAGGCGTGCCTATAGTTCCTTGGGCAGGAACTAAAAAGGAGAAACAGCTTGCCCAAGACAGCACAGGACTAGATAGTAATGTACATAACGGGAGCAAAGAGTAGAGGGTAGTGGTAGTGTGCACCTTGTGCAGCATATAGGGATATGGACTACAACACGAGGTTTGGGTATTTAAGAGGTGTGGAGCATTTGAGTGAGAGGCCAAAGTTTACTGCCATCAACAAGACAACTCCTCCCTGCAATTCTCATGCTCAACCATGGGATAATAGAGATGAAAGGGGGACGAGCATGCCCACGGGATTTAGAAGGCGTTCTCCCACAGGGCCTCCTTTGTATTATGTTGGGTCTTTTGAATTTCATTTGCAGAATGAAGGAAACACTCCCAGGAACTTGCTTAAGGAAATTGTTTCCAGAACAAAGACAAGGATATTTGGGAGATGAAAGAGAGAGAACCCCATGTAAGCTTGAAAAGAGGTATGTCAAGCTTGCCCCCCCCCAAATAAGGGATTTTATTGGTGCACTCAAGGATTGAGAGGCAGAAACGGGTATGCCCACTCTCATTGCAGAATTAATGAAGGCGTCACCGTTTGAAAGAGTCCTCCAACCTAATTCCAATGCGTGATTAATGGAGGAGTCACCGTTTGAAAGAGTCCTCCAACCTTGAAACGTTGAGGGATGCTCTTGTCAAATACAAACCATTAAGGTATGACATTATGCATGTCTATATTGATACTGCGTATTACCATTGGATTTTTATAATTTAATTATTGCTATTGTTGTGCTTCTAATCACTGTTTATTCAATTTTAAGAGCAGAGTGTTTTGTTGGAGAAGTATGATTTAATATATTGGGTTAAACAATTTATTTTCCTCAACTTTCTTCACTTGTATTATTGTATTAATTCACATTATGTTTTAAAGTTTGGCATAGTTGTTGTTCTTTGCATCAGGAGATTAACAAATTTATCTAGGATTGCAATTTTATTATGTTGAATGTTGGTATATACCTGACCTACTTTATTGTCTGTGTTAATAAAACAATGCGCACCATACCAATTAGCTTTTATCTCTTGATTCTAACTCCTATTATATTTCTAAGAGCAACCAAACATAAGCTCAACCAATAAATTTATGGTTTGTAGAGGACTAAATGCAAATGTCTTCTTTTCAACCCTTTCAATTTGGCTAAGGAATTCACTATTTATATGTATACATATATGGAATGTGGATGGTTGTAATTTCCTTGTTATTCGTTTATGTAATTGTAGATTCTCAAACAAGCCTGTCTATCGACTGTAAGTATTTAGGCAGACATGGATTCGATTTCTCTTGTTCTTCCTTATATCTGCATTGCTATAGTGCAAGCCTATCATTCTAATCATTTCTTTTATCATCACCAGTAAGCTCCTCCATACATTGTCGCTATTCAAAAAGATGAATGAATTTTCCATGTCTCAGAACAAATTCTCTTGTAGATGCTTGTAATTCTTTGACAACATTATATAAATATCTTGAAACTGGAAAATACTATGTTGTCTTGTTAATTGTTAACTCCTCGACCTTTTGTCAAACTCTTTACTTTTTAACACCCATCGCACCTGCCCACATCTACAAAGATGTTTTGAGATAAGTTGTATCTTCTGATAGGGTTTGATGGTCATTTACCAGACTTGTTAGATGTCGATATGCTCTGTAAAAGGGTCTTTTAATACGTAATCACCATTTTTCAATTGATGGAAGAAATTTAAAAGGCATTCAAAGAATTGGTACCCATGTTTGTTTGAGTTGTTTGATGCAATAATAAATGTTTGGTGTGCTTTCAATTCTTGTACTTCAATCATTCTTCTTGTATTTTATTTATTTTTCTATTTGGAATTATCAAAAAATTGAATGATGAGATTGAGAAGTTAGAGGTAGAACACAATGCTTTTATTATTTTTAGGTTCCTGTTGTTGATTGCCTTCGCTTTGGGGATGACTTGCTGGAAGTAAAGTTTCTTTTAATAATTAAATCAAAAATTTATTTAATATTTCATTTAATTTCTCTTAAGTTTGTTGTCAACTACAATGTTTGGAATTCAGATTGCTACTTTCAAGTTGGATACAATGGTAAAAATGTAGTCCAATCTTAGGGTTGAATACTTGGTCAAAATTGTTTGTGTCAATGAATAAATTATTACAATCACATCAAATTCTAGTCATCTACATATCATTATGATTCACTAGATGGAATACGAGGCTATTATACATAAAGCCAATATTGTTTTTAAAAGAAAAATCATAAAACCAGTAATGGTCAATAAAATCTATGTTTATCGTTGGAGTTATCTTTTATTCTAGAAATAGAAGTCAAGTGTAGTTTTGCTAGAAGCTATTCCATTGTCAAGAGGTTATGACTAGTAATAAAGATATTATTTTTTTCCTCATTCATTTGTATGTTGAAAGATTAAAGAAATATTTAAGGAAAGAATTATTTAGTCTATAGAATTACCTGAGTAGAACTAGTAGTATTAAATATGTATCAAATGTTTCTGTTGGATGGTTTCAATAGGTTATTCATGGAATTTGATTGTTTCTTTTCCTTTTATATTCATCAAAATATCATATAGTGGTGATTTATTAGAGAAATAGCTATATAGACTTTGGATAAGTTAGAGGGAAAAGTCAAATATGTATATCTATGTATGTATGTATGTATGTATGTATGTATGTATATATGTAGGTATGTATATATGGAGTAGGTGATATGCTAGAATTTGAAGGATTAACTATGAGACAAGGAAAACTCCAAGAAACCTTTTAGTCAAGATCTATCACGATCCAGTGAGTGCTTAATGTCAGATAACTCGGTGAGTTGCAACATCATAATGTGATCATTCTTCAATCATGTATCTTATTTCATTTCATTTCAAGGTTTCATTACCAAAACGGGGTTTGACCAAGGAAAACCCCTATTCACTAACATTTTCTTCCAGGTCTAGGATTTTGACACATGGAAGAGCAAGTCTATCTTGTGTTTACAACATTAGACTAGTCAAATATGAGATACTTGTAAGTTATTTACTTTGAGTAAAGATGATGCTTATTTATACTAAAAAACCATTTATATTATTTGATAGACCTTCATTCATGGATGAAAATGTTCTTACACTCTTATAAGTGATGTGAATTATATAATTATTCCTCTTAATTCTCATTACTATATAATTATCTGGTTCCATTAAATTATTTTAGGAAGAGGTTTATAATTAGTAAGTGAGTTAATCTTGAACCCTTACATTTGCTATCAGAGCAACTCAGGTTCAACACTCAGACCTCAAGTCTACTATGCTTAGGTTGTATAACATATGAACCTGATGCATTGAAAAGGAAACCCTAGTTGTGGGTCAAGATTCTTAGATGGTTGGTTGGAACCAATTGGAAGTTTAAATTTAGTCTGATCATTCAAAAATCTCGAGGTATGAGACCTCTCCACCTTAGCCACAATTTCATAAGAAATGCTAATAAGGGTGATGGTGACTATTTGAAATAAGCCAAGATGGATAAATTATAGTGTTATTTGAAGTGAGCCAAGATGGATAGTATACAGTGACAACCCTTGAATGATCCTTAAATAATGAGGTGGCAATGAAAGTGAATTAATAAGAAAATTATATTGTGAAGAGAGATCTCTCAGATGACTTAAAGGATGAATTAGTTGGTAAGATACAAGGGGAAGAAGAAAAGGATAACTTCTTGATGAAAGGAAGAAGGAAGAACTCCTATGAAGTAAATAAAGTTGCCGATAATGGATAAATATTAATTGAGCCTTATTGAGGATAGGGAGACCTAAGAAGGGTGTTTTATAGGCAAGATGATTGTTGAGCAACGTCTTATTCCTATAGGAAATGGGTTTGATAGAATCCACGAGATCTTTTGAAAATGCAAGGTTTTGATGTCTTGAGAATTTTTATTAGTAATTCATGATAGAAATTGAATTGATAAATAATTTGATCTATTTATCAGATAGGGTAAGAAGTGATTGATGTAATTGAATCATGTATGCTTGATTGTTCTTATTGAAAGTATGTACTATATGAGAATGATCCTTGTGCAATAATGCACTTCTCATCCTTTGTGTGAATGACACATTTGTATGAATAATTTTATGCATATCATAGAAAATCATTGCCTTAACTGTACTTATATCTTCACTTGAACAAGAAATGTTCACTAAACTAATGTGAGTGATCAATACATATTTCATAATATTGTTGTCCTTGTGCAAGTGATGCACTAGGATAAGTTCTTGACCTTTCTTGTTTTTGAAAAGGAAAAAATAGGTTTTACAGGGACCTGAAACCACAAAGTTAAAACAAACAAAGATAGAGCATTAAAAGTTTGAACAAACAGACAGCTGTCCCAAAAAGGAAACGACAACAAAAAGAGACAACAAGGTCCAAAAAAGGACTGCCAAAAAGCCAGAAACAACCATAGCAACACTACTCCAAGGTGTTCATCAACTCCTCGACTTCCTTTTCAACTTCACTCATATCCTGTAACCCTTGCTTGAGGATTTGAACCATGTGTGGAGAAGCAGGAGCCTTCCTCTTCATATTAGCCCAGGTGTGAGTTGAAATCCCTTCAATAGCAGCTCTGCTACAACCTCTGTCCGCATCCAAGTCCACGACCAGTGAGCCCTTTTGATTTTTTTCCAACTTTTCCACCATAGCATTAATGATAATGGTGTTGTGCCTAGCAATTTTATGATTATTCTACGCGTCTCTATTTGCTTTTACTAATCTTGGACATGGCTACCTCCGTTCTAGGCTTCAATCTTTCCTCCTCAAGAATCGCTTTGTCTTTCCCGGTAAGGTCCCAATCCTTCCATTCCCCATATTACATAACTTCAGCTAACCTTCTGCTCCAAATCCATGACTCTGTTGCCGAGATCCCTATTACGATCATTCAAATCACAAACTTCCTTTTGGGCCCACTTAAGAATAGATAAAAAACCATCAGTACTTTTCTCTGCCACACCCATTATGTCCTCAGTTTTGAGGTTGGCTCCAGTATAATTCATGGCTCCCAATTTTAGGCACTCCTTTTTAGGGGCATTCAATAAATCTTCCGTGATGTAGGGCACTAGGGGGCTGACTTTTACTGACCTATGGTTTATCGTAGAGTGAATTTCCAAAGAATTCCCAGAGTACGAGACCAATTTCAGAACTCCAGGTATACCTTTTAAAACTAGGAGACCAAACTTCTGTAGGGCAAATGAGAGACAAATTGGGATTAAGACAAGACGGGCGAAGCAAAAACCTGTGATAGGGCAATCAAGTGAAGGTTATGATTAGGATGTAAGAAGGCTGGAGCAGAACCTATAAGGGCCATTCTCCACAAGCAGCGGGACTGGGAATGGTTTGGATCCAAATGTATGGGTGCCAGAGTCAGGGATCGCTCTCCTCGCTATCACTTCTCAGATCCTCATCAGCCCAATTCCCAACAACATTTTTAGGCAGCAGGGAATTTGAAAATGCTCAAAGATGAGCCTAACAAGACCAGTGTGAATAATAGAAATCCGCCTAGGGTTTCTTTCAACATCATCAAGGCAATTCTTCAGAGAAGAGAATAAATAAAAAGGCAAAGAGATATGAACCTTGTGACGAAAGTGGTTCAAAATGGCAAAGTGATAACCATACGCCCTGGTGAAGCACCCATCAATCGTGATGTACTCCATAATGACTCTCAAAACTTTCCTCCAGATTGATTTAATGGACTCCACATCAAAGTAGCTATTGGCAACCTTAACCAACTTAGCCTTCTCCTTATCTTTTTTAGGAAATCTGATAACCACTTCATCAGAGAACCGACGGTCCCGATAAAATTTCACACCCTCAGTCGAAAGACCAATGATCTCACCGACGATTTGCTCATTTAGCTTAACACTCTTGCTAAACAACACAATCTCACCATTTTTCTAGTTTTTGGCGAAATAGTCCAACACCATCTCATCAGTTCCATGGAGCTTTTCCAAAAATGGGACTAAACTTCCCTTTTCAATTTTTTTCCCAAGCTTTAGCATTCTTTCTGTGCTCTTGAAAGCAGCTCGGCTCAACACATTTTCTCTCTCCCCCCATCTTCAAAGCTCTATTATACCATACCCTACTATTGCTCTGGGTCCCATTTAAGCATATTTTCCCATACACCAAGAAAGCATGTCAGAAACTCTTCTTGAGAAGGAAAATGACGTCGGTCCCATCAAATCTAATGAAATTGACGTACATAATCTTTATCCGCTTCATCATGGCAAAGACAAACTTCTCTTCCATGCATTGAATCATAATAAATTAGAGCTTTCACCTTAGAATGGAGGTAATCTTTCTTCCTCCACGTGTTTTCCTCGCCCTTCTTGACCCCTTCATTGGCAAAGTAATCCGCCACCTTATTGGCTTCTCTATAGGCGTGGGGAACTTTCACTTTGTCAAATTTACTTAATAAGGCAATTGTATCTTCGATCCACTTTTTGATGGTCCATGAAGGAGGGGTAAGCCCAAGAATGCAATTTATTATATTCTTAGAATCACCCTCCAACCAAAGACATTTCGTATTCATATTGAAGGCCAAGTTAACCGCGTGATAAGCCCCAACAGCTTCCGCAACATGATTAGTTTGGGTACCGATGTCCACAACAAAAGCTGTAATAAAAGCCCTCGTATTGTCCCTTAAGACACACCCACTGCAAGCTTTCCCAGGGTTTCCTTTTGCAGCACCATCAAAATTGGCTTTCACCCAACCCAAAGGCGGCAAAGTCCAACTAGCATTCTCCCTCCCACAAAAGGCTGGTGTGGAGACATTTAAAGCAACTAATTTCAAATTCCACTTTTCAACAGTAGCAATATCAAAAGGAGACCAAGTAACTTTATCAACCATTTTTCTAGGGATTAAAGATAAATTTTCCTTTAAGGCACTAACAATTTTTTCATACAAGTCCTCCTCTGATTTCTCTTTTTCCGTAAACACTCTGTTGTTCCTTTCCTTCCAAATACTCCATGAAACAAAAGGTAGAACAAAAGACCAGAGCCTACACACAAAAGGGTTTTTTGATGGAGCTTTCCATTGTAAGAAAAAATCTTCGACCGAAGCAGGGGAAACCCAAGCCACTTCAAGATGCGCAAAATTTTTGCCCCAAATGTGTGAAACAAAAGGACAATGAAGGAAAAGATGATTAACAGTCTCAGCATCATTCCTGCACATGTAGCATATGTTTGGTAATTGAATTCCTCTCTTGCCAAGATTGTCCAAAGTGAGAATCTTATTCTGTAGCATGATCCAATGGAAAATATTGATTTTAGGAATCAAGAGATTAATCCAAGCCTTAGCCCAGAAGGGCGGAGGCTCCTGTAGACTAACCATCATAGAAGTAGCAGAAGAAACTAAAAAAATGCCAGACGGATTGTCTATCCAAACAGCAAGATCAACCACCTGGTGTTGAACCAATCTTAGGGCCCTGAAGGCAGACTGAACAAGGCTAAGATCCAGACTAATGGTCTTCAAATCAACCCAATCCCCATTCCTCCAGTAATATTTGACCAAGACCCTGAATTCTCTTTTACAATCATTCATCCATTTACTGAATTTCTCATTTCTGATTAAAGGATCCTTGAAAAGCCATCTGTCTTCCCAAAATCTAACATTATTTCCTTTTCCAACAAGCCAACTAGTCCCCATTTCTAGCACCTTTCTACCTCTACTCATTTCATTCCAGCAAACAGACCCACTAGGTAATAAAGAGGAATTAATAACATCATTAAGAGACTCACAGTTGCTAAAGTATTTGGCTTTTAAAGTATCTTGCCATTCTCGTCTCAAAGTAAGAGTTCTCCAGAGCTGTTTAGCAAGAAGGGAAAGATTCAGCACTTTAATTTTTCTTAAGCCCAGGCCACCTCTCGATTTAGGTCTGCACACCAAGTCCCAACCTACAAGCGGCAATCTCTTCTTATCCTCCACTCTTGACCAGAGAAACCTTTTCTAAATTTTTTCAATAGCCTCAGGATATTTAGCAAGAATTTTAAATAAATTGAGAGCATACAAAGGTAAATTTTGTAGAGAAGCCTTAAGGAGCTGGATTTTTCCAGCTTGGCTGAGAAGAGCTCCTTTCCATCCTGATAGCTTCTTATTGAATTTTTCAACCAAAGAGATCCAGAATGAGTCTGAGGGTTTAGAGCATAAAGGAAAACCAAGATAGGTTGATGGTAGAGGCTCAATCCGGCAGCCAAGAATTCGAGCAAGTTTAACTTGTCTATGCTCAGGAGTGTTGAGGAAGAAAATTGAACTCTTAGCCCTGTTAACAACTTGCCCAGAAGCAGATTCATAAAGATTCAGAATCCTTTTGAAAGTCTTAGCTTCAATCACAGTAGATCTTCCCATGAGAATGGTGTCATCGACAAATTGTTGGTGGGAATAGGTTAGAAGAGAAGAGGAAGGCCTTAGGCTAACAAGGGATCTCTGATCAATAAGCTTTTTAATATTTCTTCCCAAACATTCAGCCAAAATAGTAAACAGAATAGGAGAGATAGGATCTCCCTGTCTGAGACCTTTGGAAGTCTAAAAAAACCTCGAAGGTGACCCATTCACAATGACAGAAGTAGTAACCGTCGAAACAAGTTGGTTCACCAGCTGGATGACTCTATTATTAAAACCAAACTTGACCAGGATTTTAAATAAAAAATTCCAATCTACCCGATCATAGGCTTTAGAAATGTCCAGTTTGAGAATAAACCCTTTAGTCTTCGAAACCATTAAAGAATGTAAATTCTCATGAACAGTGACAACATAGTCTAGAATATACCTACCTAGCACAAAACCATTCTGCTGTGGAGAAATCAATTGAGGAAGTAGAGAAAGCATTCTTGTAGTTAAGACCTTCGAAATGATTTTATAGATAGAATTGCATAGACTGATAGGCTGAAAAGCTTGAAACTCTGAAGCCCCAGGTTTTTTTGGAATAAGGACCACAAAAGTAGCATTAAGTTCTTTCAAAAGACATCTTGATCCAAAGAATTCCTTGACAGCCTTCTCAACATCCAGCTCAACAATTTCCCAAAACACTTGGAAGAAGAATAGAGGAAACCCATCAGGTCCAGGAGCTTTATTGCCATCAAAAGAGAAAACGGTTTTCCTTATTTCATCCTTGGAAGGGATAGTGGTGATCATAGAATTTTCATTATGACCTATCACCTGGGGTATAGCCTCAAGCAAGGAGTCTTGAGCATCAGGGAAAATCTCTCCATTACAAGAAAGAAGGTTATTGAAAAAAAGGACAACCTGTTTCTTAATATCATCTTCCTCCACAAACCTAGTACAATTAACATCAATGTAAGCAATTCTATTTGCAGCCCTATGTTTCGAAGCAGACAGATGAAAAAATATGGTGTTCCTATCCCCCTCAGTCATCCAAGACACCCTAGATCTTTGTCGCCAAAAAACTTCCTCTTTAGCAATGATGTCATGCAACTGAATGAGAAGTTCATTTTCCTTTTCTTTGAAGTTATCAATGTACCCCCATTTCTGGATTTTAGCCTGGACCTCCTGAAGTTTACCCTGAATATCCATCTTAGTTCCAAAGATATTCCCAAAGGCATCCTTTTTCCATCTCCTCAAATTAACTTTTACCTCCTTTAATTTTTTTGCAATCCTAAACATAGCTGTACCAGAAATATCAATATTCCACCATCTCCTAATTTCCTCAAAGATTTGAGGATGAGATAACCATAATTTTTTGAATCTAAAAGGGGAGTTCTTTTTCACCTTGGTAGGATCCGCCGTTAGAAAAATGGGAAAATGATCAGATCCCACCCTTGATAGAGCTCTCAAAGCACAAAAATAGTCTATAAACCATTGACCAGAAACAAGGGCCCTATCAAGTCTCACTTGGATCAAATCAGGCCCAATCCTCCTATTAGTCCAAGTATATGAAGCACCTTGCAGGTCAAGGTCTATCAGGGCATTACTATTAATAAAGTCAGAGAGGCCTGATTTGCTATCCCAGTTAATTTGAGAACCCCCAAATTTTTCATCATTCAGGAAAGGAGTATTGAAGTCTCCCATGACCACCCAGTGCTCATTAGCAAAACACTTTCGGAAAGCAGACAACTCACACCAAAAGGAATTTCTAGCATTCTTACAATTCGGGGCATATATATTGGATTGAATCTAGCAAAAATTGTCTCTTATGTGGGTAAATCTAGTGGCCACAAGATTACCATTCTCTAGGGTGTTGTCATATATTAGTGGTTTAAAATTCCCCGGTAGGAAACTAATTTTAGCTTGAAATCACATATTTTTAGAAAAATATATCTATTTAAGCCTTAAAAAGTCTCAATTTATGATTCCACTGAAGAGGGTCGACCAACCACCTTGATCAAACCCCTTGATAGAACCCTCGCCAGTTTTAAAGCATACCTATAAATGCTTCTCCTTTACACCTATCAAAATGCTGATAAAAAATCACTTTTGATTTAGCTTTTGGGGGATCAAATGAATTCATTTAAAATTTATTTCAAATGATTATGGTATTCCTCAGAACAAGCTATCCAATGAATATAATTTTAATATGTTTTGGTTTTGTTATGTATTTGTTTTTTAAGTTTTATTAAACATAGGTTTTTCATCGAAAATGAATTTCTTTGTTCTTCATATGTGGAAAAATAGAAGATTATAAAAAAAAATTTTGAAAAATATGAGTGCATTGTGATGTTGAAGTCCTTTGATCCAAAAAAATAAATTAAACAAATTTTGACATATACAAAAGAAGCATGCGGTTATAATGGTCGCTACTGCGGTCTAAATTGTAATTTGTTTGACTTTGAAACTTGATTAAGGAAAAATATTCAATAAAACTATCCAACCCAGTTGGAAGCATCTAGATATCATCAAAGTTACAAATCTAAATTTGAAAGAATTAGAATTTTTAACATCCTTCATGGAAAAAAAAAATTATGCTATACCAAGGCCACTTTTAAAAAAAATGTTGTTTTCTCAAAAAAATTCAATTTTCATGGGAATGGAAAAATAAGTGCAATATGATTCTAATTTTTTTAAAAATAATATTTTAAGAATCTACAAACAAAATGTGACGAGACACTAGTTTGCATCATCTTCAAATTCCTCATGATTTAGCAGCTATAGGTGCCCTAATGTGAAGATTTAGTTAAAAATAATAATTTCCTGTCCAAATGGCTAAAACTTAAAACCACTCATTATGGGATCACCCGAATTAAGGGCTCACCTCTAACAAACAACTTGTTCCAAAAAGTAACAATTCCCCCCGAAGCACCAACAGAACTATTCCCATGAGCCCCACAGTTCTGAAAATTTCTAAAGCATTCTACTTTATCTTTAGGCATTTTTGTTTCTTGAATAAGAAGAATGTCAGGTTTGTGGTCCCTAACAAAATTTTGCAAAACATCCTTTGTATGACAGCTATTTATCCCTCTTATATTCCAAGACATGATTTTCATTTCTTACCTGGGGATTGAAGAATCTTTGGGATGGTCATTTGGATCCCATCCGCAATATCCTGAAGGCTGTCGTGTTCCCTTTGCCATTTTTCTGATCTCTTGCCCTAGCTTAGCTTATTATCCCACAGTTTTCCTTGGCCCTAGTTCTTGTGATCATTCCACTTGAGGTGTCCATCCTCTTTTTTCTTTCCTTCTTTGACCTTGAATGTGAAATAACCTCCTCCCATTCAGTCTCATCTTGGCTTTCCAACTCTCTTCCTGATTCCCAACCCTTCTCAGAAAAAAGCCTCTGGTCCCAAGGAAGGGTATCCATTAAGGCATTCTTGGCTTCTAGAACATTAACATTAGGTGTTTTCATTTTCATGCTTTGGGTATCAAAAGTATCCCTCACAACTTCTAGAGTGGCATTATCCAGATCCTGTTCCCCTTTGGAGAGAGGGCTATCAGTAAGAATTTGAGAAGGGAAAGGTATTCCTATCTCTAGGGACAAACCCTTAATGGGTATATCCTCAAGACCAGGCACATTCATTTTACCGGCCAACACCAAAGGTGAAGGCGAGACAAAACCTGTTTCTTCACAGCTTATTTCAACCTTCTTCTGAATATCCCGGGCTCCCTCCACAGAGTAAGTTTTTTCCTTACTATCCACATGTGGTGAGATCATGGATTTAGGATCCTTAGGATTTGAAGAGCTAGTACATTCTATACCAGGGCAAGCATCCTTATGCAAACATCTATGGATCTCCTTCAGATCAGGAGCAGAAGTGTGTCTTTCAAGATTCTCCTTCGCACCAGGGGCAGAAATTTTCCTCTCCTCAGATTTTTTTCTCCATACAGTCTTAGGGTTAGCAACTTTCTCCTTTTCACTTTTATTGTTTAGCGGGCACTTTTTTGCCCAATGCCCAGACTTTCGGCATTTAAAGCAAACAAAGGGTGTGGTCTCAAATTCAATAGCTTGCTTCCAAACACCCAGCTTGGATTGGATGTTAATCGATGAGGGGAGATCAGCATTTTGAGAGACCCCTACACATATTCTAGCAAAGACCAATCTCTTTCTGGCTGTAGTCATTGTATCAATGGACAAGAGTTCTCCAAAGGAGCTAGCAATCCCATTAAATATATTCGTATTCCAATATTCCAAAGGAAAACCAGGCAATCTAGCCCAAACTGGCACCATTTCAAAAATGGAGTCAGACAAATCAACCCTAGAAGACCACTTCTTCAGGGCCAAGGAAGACTTTCCGATAACCCAAGGGCCACCACTCCTGACAGCCCTGGAATCCTCTTTGCAAGTGAACTGAAAGGAAAAAAATCCTTTAGGAAGCGCCGCCACCAATACCAGTCCACTGGTTTTCCATTTGTTCTTAACAAACTCCCTTACAACTTCAATATTAGGTCTAGGACCCAAAAACTTTCCGACCAGAACATTCTCCATCTTTGCAATATTATGGTCTATAATTTTGTCCGACACAAAAATAGAAAACTTTCCTGACCCCGGGTCAGAAAGAATACGCACAGCGGGGAAATATGATTTGTCATTTGGCTTAACACCAAACAACGAAGACCACGTTTTACCCTTTTCATCCCCTTTTTCCGACAGGTCTGCGGTAGCCTTGGATTTGTCCTTTGTTTTAATAAAGCACTTTAGTAATTATTGCATTTCATATTTATATGTGAGATATACTTTTGATACTCATTATGTTTATTGGATCTAGTAATGATCACTAGCACAACATTATTTTAATTTATGTATATTTCACCTTTTCTACGAGCAATGCACTTGTGCGATAGATGCACTTATCATGTTTATAGAATATAAAATTGAATGAGTAATTCTCATTGTATCCAAGATTTGTGCAAGCAAGGAACTACAAGTAAATTATGTATTCTTACCCTGTGCGAGTTAGGCACCAAAGGTTATGTATTCTTGCTTATTATTCATGCTATGTGCACTTGAGCATGTTATGCACTATTATAACATATGGTCCTTATTCTATGCAATTTCATCTTTCTTGTTGAAATTATTGTGTTTGATAAATTTTAAGCTTACCTTCTGGGATAGGATGTCAAATGTGGGTTAACAGAGAAGGTGATCTTCTTTTCCAAGATCAACCAAATTTTGTATTAATGCTTTGGCCAAAGCAAGTTGTACCATTGAAATAGACGAATAATGAATTCCTAGAACTTTTTTATGTTATATGTTTATCTGCGACATCCTGTATGCAATAAATATGTTCATTCTAGTATAAGAGTGCATATAAGGCATTAGGCATGCATTGAGAGTTTCCCTCTTGCATTATTATTATTGGTTTCTAGGTGCCTCATGTAGGACTGGGTGTTCTTTGAGTTAGGAAGAACCCCGGGGAAGTGTTATGCTTCATGGTTGGGTGGGAAAAGCACTTTAACCATGCTTTTGGCCTTCAACTTGTAGAAGACCATTGGGTTATGGCAATTGAAGATTGATTAAATACTTTATTTTCTTTATGATATTCAAAAACTGGATATGTATCATAGCATGAATCATTATATGACTTGTTTCGTTGTCTCATGGATGCATTCTTGTTGCACTTGTAAAAAGGTAAAGGATTATGCATGTCATACATTTACGGAAATCTTTTTTAATAAAAAAAAAATTACTTTTCCAATTATAGATTGAGATTTAATTTTTGCATGATGCTTGATACTTGAATTATGCTCCAAAACACTTGATAATCAGCTCTTGAAGACTCTTGAATGCTCTTGTAAAATCTTGTATGCTCTTTTGAACTCAAATTTTCTATAAGGAATGCTCTCATGAAAGTCGTGGGTCACTTGATTGGTTGCTAGGTGGAAAATGAGAGAAATAACCTTGTATTTATACTTTTTTATGCCAAATTTCTTGAAATTACAACACTACAAGCCAACATTAGATCTAGGAGAATAAAATCCTACCAAGAATTTGAATTTAATTTAGGTCTACGCTAAGTGGGACTCATACGCCAGATTTGGCGTATGAGTCCCATTAAGCTAAGCTTGGGACACATTTTTCAAGAAATGCTTAGTTTATTGTAAAATCCAGATTGAGGCCCTGAAACTTAGGTGGGACCCATATGCTCAAGGTGGCGTATAAGTCCCAAATCACTAAATCTAGACCACACAACCCAAAAACACATGAATTATGATTGGATGTTGGTAAATGCCTAGATTAATTTTAGAAAGATGCATTACTTAAGTCTCATGGATGCAAAATAAGGTCAATTAAGGCATAAAGAAGCCCAATTAATTAATGAAACCCTAAATTAGTGTGAAAGTGTAAAGGTACACTTTACAACACCCTAAAAAATGAACAACTAGGTTCATTAAGTTTACAAGGGCCCAAGACTTAATGTGAATGTGTTAAACACATTACAACACTAAATCAAGGCAACATTATGCTCAATTTAATAGGGAGGTCCCAAACAAGTGTAAAAATGTAGAGGGATACATTTTTTGTCACTACAAAAACCAAGAAAAACTCCAACATCCATTCCATTGTCTCAACCATATCTCCTAGAACCTACACCTAGTATCCCACAATGTAGTGGCAAATAATTTGATCTGATTGAGAAACTTCGTAACACTCTTACTAAGATCTCCCTTTGGGATTTGATCCAATCATCACCAACCTACCATGATATGCTTCAAAATTCCTTGCAAAAAGTTGTCATCCCTCCTAGTGTACAACCAAATGATGTGGCAGCTTTGATTAAGAATATGAATTTACCTAATTTGGAAATTGTCTTTCATCAAAGTGAATTACCTCCTTTGGAAAAATAGAAACAAAATGATGCTTTGATGATAGTGGTTATCATTAACAAGTTTGGAATTCTAAGGAGTACTCTTTTTGATAATGGTTTGGTGCTCAATGTTTTTAGTGTATTCACCATGAGCATTTATATCATTGTATTCTTCAAGTGAAGAATATACTTCCATATCACCCTCAGGAAGGCAATCACAATCTTCAGTGGAGCAGTCAGAGATATCAGCCTCGTCATGATTTTCATCACAAGACAAATTATCACTACTTGAACCATGTTCAAAATCTTTAGAATAAATGCTTGAGGCTACACTTTCAAAATCATAATCACTGCTTTGTAATGGTGTATCAGCAATGCATACATTGTAATCACTTATCACATCATGACATGGGATAGCATTCTATTTTTCACTTACTTTTCCATCATCTGAGACATCACAAGAGAAACATTCTTGCATATCTACTATGTCATCATCCCATGTGTCATCATTTTCCTCACTGCTGCAAGGATTTGCACATATGTTGAGCATGAATTGATTACAATGTTCATCCTCTAACGTGTTCTTTTCACTTATTTGCATAGTTGTATGATTTTCCTCAAGAGAACAACTATTGTCTTCATTTTGAGAATCTACATTTTGTGCATAACCATATTTGGATGATTCCACCATCCTTATCCAATCAAGAACTTGATCAAAGTCATGGGGCTTCAATTCCTCTGGAAAAGTACTCAGCCTAGGTTCATAAATATCACAAAACAAATCAATGTACATAGATTCCTCAGGTCTAAAATTTTTGGGGACTCCTATCAAAGCATCCAAAAATCTCAGAAACAACTTATATGGTGATTCTCCCTCTTGCCTCTTCATTTCATACAATTCTTGTACAAAAGACTTTTGATCAATAGTGCTCAAATTTTGTTGACATTTAGCGTGAAACTCACTATAATTTGCATGTTGTGATGATGGAGAAATCAGAGCAGTAGAATTAGCATCTTGACAAGCACTTCTATTATTTTCTCCATGTGCTCTATATGCATGAGATGTATTGGGATGACCAGCACTCACAACCCTATTTCCTTTCATTATTGAGTATCTTAAATTGTTCTCAATATCCATAGCAATTTGATATGCTTGGTGTAGGGTTGCAAGCTCTTTGTCTCTCAATAAGAAACTCATCTTCTTTTCAAATGCTCCCAAGTACACGACCAAACACTCAACATCATTTGGTCTTATGTCTTTAGGAATCTCTCTTATGATCTTTGAAAATATGAGGTTAAAATATGGGACTAATTCATCTTTTCCTTTCTCCATGTTGATGAACCTTTTCCTTATCAGAATAGGGTCAATCCTTTCTCCAAATTGCTCCTGGAATACTACCTTAAACTCTTCCCATGAATAAATGGAGGAAGATGGTAGATAGGAGAACCACTCCCTTGCATCTCCTCTTAAGGACTAAACAAATAGTCTCATGATCACATCCTCATAATCAACCTCATAATCTTCCATCACATTACTGAATTATTGGAGATGTCTATTTGCTAATTCAGACTTGTCACCAGTGAATCTCGGTAACTTATCTCTGACTTTAGCTGGAATGTCATTTGGGTTTAACCATAGATTCCACTAAAATTGATGGCTCTGTACCTTCCAGTGTTGAAACTTCTTTGACCATCTAGTTGGGACTGATCACAAACCATGGTTCCATCCAAAACCATACTAGGATGCATATATTGAAGCATTTTAACATGCCTCTTTCACAATTCACATATCAACTCTAGAGTCGATCATTCATTTTCCCTATGTCTATCTTTTATCATGATCTTAGAATGTTACAATGCATAATGCAAATGCATCTATGCTTAAGATCTATTTAATAGGAAAACTTAAAAACTAGCATACTTTTCCAACATAATACATAAGCTGCAAATTACAATTCAGAAGTATGAAAACTAAATATATTGTTCCTTTCCCTCTCTTAGTGCTAATCACTCAATAGGGAAGCAAGGTTTATTCTAAGATGTTTAAATATGGTTTTCATATACAATTTTCTTGAAAACCAAGAATGAAGAATACCTAGAAATGTTGCAGCTACTGCAAATTGTCTTTTGATTGTAGATTTGGATCTATATTCAAGTCTTTAACAGGTTCTTCTTGACAGATTCGCCACCTCTCTTCTTAGAGGACTGAACTTCAAACAACATGAAGTTCTTTCACAGATAATTTTCTTTCTAAGTTCCTTTCACTAGAAAAGCACCACAGATCTTGAAATCTTCAGGTTCACTACAACAATCTTTCTCTAGGCTTGAAATCCTTCAATATTTGAACTAAATTCAAAATGGCAAACAATAATATGACTCTATGAGATAACCGACTGCAACTAGAGAATGAGAATTGTCCCCAGTAGAGTCGCCATTTTGTTGGTTATTTTTATTGTAATCAGGTTGGTCTTGTAATCTACCTATGAAATTGCCAATTCCAATCAATGGAAACTCGAAGGACATGGACCAACTGACAAGGATTTTAAAGACCTCCTACACTTTGGGCTCTGCAAGACCCGGGAGGGTGATCCTTTAATGTATTTACAACCTTTGCACTAGTATCATAAACAACATTGACAACAATAGACAAACTCATTTAATAGCTCAACATAATAGGATAATACCAAATACAATTGGTTGTTCATCAGTAATATCAACCATTTGGAGCATGAGATAACTATGACACATAGGGATTTAGAATGATTTTGAATTTATAAAACGTTTCTAAGATGGACTAAGCTGCAAGATAAATTAGTGCCTAATTTTGGGCCATGGAGTCAAACACATAAAAATAATTCATCAGCAAATGACATTCAACTAGTGGATTTAAATTTTTAATGTCTTGCATCAACTGTTAGTTCCTTACACCAACAATCCCACTCCTATTATCAATCAAACTCTCTTTACCAAATCCAACCTGCACACTTGAAATCACTGTTATCTGCTCAAAATATTTAACCATTTCTTTGAAATAGACCCATAAACAAATAACACAATCTCATGAAATTTGAGATGACAAACTCAAAGATACTTTGTATTATTGAATTCATATGATTAAACTTGTACAAGTATAGAGACAATTTGAAGATATTCATGAATGTGCACACACTTTCATGAATTATTTGCATAAACTGGCTATATTTGCACATGAAATCACAAATTATAGATTACAGACTCAAGAAATGACTCAGAACTTGACATTTTCTATCTACCCAGCCCCATACAAAACCTCAGAACCTTGAATAATGAGAAGAGAAAAGAAGAAATAGAAGAGAAGATCCAGAAGAAGCCCTAAAGCTGATCCGAAAATGTCATCTGGAAACCTCTTCACCGTTGATCAACAATTTGAAAAGCGTCTCTCATCTCTCTGCAACAAACTCTGCTTCCCTCTCAAATTTTCCTTTATTCTATTTGCAACAAAAAATTTCCCATGTGGAGAATCTCCAAATTCATTTAGCAACTACATGAAAATGCCTCTGCTCCCGTGAAAACTCTTATCTCTGTTCTTTTTCTTTGCTGCAGCTATATTTTCACAGCCAACAAAATATTTCATAAAGTGAATCTTTATTCACTTTAAAATATTCCTTCGTGCACTATCACATGCACTTTATCCGGTGAAGGTTTTTATTTCACTTTGGGCACTAATGAAAACATTTGCCCATGAAAAGCTCATTTTGACATTTACATTTACTTAGCATTTTATTTTTTAAAATGTCTAGCCATAAAGACCTCTCGTGAAAGCTTTCACTTTACTTTCTTGGTGTGAAAATATTAGAATATTTTCATCATCCTCAATGTTTTCTTTTACCTCATATAATTTAGTTCAAAATATTTTCCTTTAGAATAAAAACATTTAAATGTTGCATAAAACAACATGTAATTTACCCACATTTTATCATGCACCCTTCCTTTCATTTAAAACTCCACCCGTGAGAAAATAGAGTAGGTCCCACCCTCCTATTGAATTTTATTTGACAAAACTTTAATAAAACATTTAACTTTAAATGTTTTTTCCTTTTATAAGACAAATGGGGGCTCTTTTAAATCAAATGCATTTAATTTTTGGAGGGGCCCACTTCACATTCACCTCGAGCACTTTAATTATATTTGGCGAAGGTGTTTTTATCAAACCTTTATCGGGAAACATTAACATTCACCGTTCAACAAAAATTCCATCTGGGCCCGCAACATGCCACGTGGCACCAACTCGACATTTCACGGGATTTAAAGATCGAGCACTTTGAAGTC